>JARWLF010005041.1:0-13336 GCA_029853055.1 Scenedesmus sp. KT-U
ACCAGGTCCAAGTGCTCATGACAGCACATCTACTCAACAGATACTACTGTCAGCAGTTTGGTCAGCGACTACCCTCCAAACAGCCAAAATGGCCGGGCACACAAGGCACACGTGAACCCCATCTCTCTTGAGACACATTCCGAATCCCCGCAACCACAGCAGAACCCTCCATGCATCTGCAGCACTCTGTAATTGCTGCAATATCACTCTGACCTGCGTCTCTTGCCGCTGTCCTGCAAACCCTCCTGTTCCAACTGTTTTGCCTGTAGGTACTTCTGAGCCAGCAGTGCCTGGTGAACATGGAACTGAATGTCCAGGGCAGACACACCATCCAGGTCCTCACCAGGCTCTGCGAGGATCTCAAAGACGTCATAGACAGCACCCACGCCACTGGTGGTGATGGCTGCTCTGGCAATCTAAAGTACAGGGGTGAGACAAACAACCAAGCAGTGAGAGGGAGAATCAAGAGACACGTGATCATCTCAGGCGCAACTTGCGAGTCGAGTCGACACAGAGAGAAGTTCCAAACATCTCCAAAACCGTCTCAACAGTTGTAAACAGGTCTGAACGGTAATTTTTCCATTCAGCAGTGCCAGTGGCTTTGAGCATTAGTTGCTAATATTTTATTGAAGTTATGCCGACCTGCAGTGGCAGCCCCCTGAGTGCTGCAGTGATGTCAGACAGCAGCCCCCTCCTGTCCTTACAGTTGACCTTCACCAAGTAGCAGCCGGGACCCTCTTCAACAACAACACCAACAGAGGCCGGCAGGTTCACAGGGGCCTGCAGGACAGCAGAGAGCAGTGTAGTATGCGCAGCGGTGGCCATGAGGTTGACACCACTTGCTACAAGCATCCCTGGCAGCAAGCATGACATGTTGATGACGTGCCTTGTGAATTCAGCATGCACCAGCTCTGGGTCTTGCAAGGTAATGAACACAAGCAGTGATCAAGAATAGTCTCCTAGAAACTGAACCACGAAGTGCTAGCATCTAAGGAATGCACAATTACAAAAATAAGGTGTCTGTCTGTCATAGATGTACCTGTGGCAGCTCAGGACATGTGACCAGAGCAGCAGCAGCTCCAGGTGCAGGTGCTCCACCACTCAGACTGCGCTCAATCAGTGACTGAGCACTGCCTGAGCTGTTGCTGGGATCCGGTGTTTTGACAGCAGCACCTGCTGTAGCTGCATCTGCCAAGGGCAGTGCAGCTTCAGCGATCTGCTGCTTCAACTGCTGGAGCTCAAGCTCATCCTGAAGGACCTGCGCACACAGGGTGGGAGCAACGGTGAAAACAGAGAGAAAGATTCACACAAAACAAGCCCAGACACGCAATGAAGTCCAAGGCAATCGCAGTAGCTTATGGTCTAGGACTGTGATGAGTCGTCATGCAAGTGATGCCACCTGCACGTCTTGCTGGTGGCGCCTGGACTGTTCGACATACGTAGGCTGAAGCAACAGCACATTGTTGTAATAGGTTGACATCAGGCACTGCAGAACCGCTCGCTGCCACAATCAGCAAACGTGACTATAGTTCAGATTCAAAGCAGTACCAAAATCGCAAATGCTGCCAGGCCAAGTTTTTGCAGCGCTGTGATCAACATAGCTGGGTGGGAGATGTGCTGCTGCTTACCTTCTCCTGCAGCCTCTTGACCAGACTGATGGTGT
Source organism: Scenedesmus sp. KT-U (assembly GCA_029853055.1). Lineage (NCBI taxonomy): Eukaryota > Viridiplantae > Chlorophyta > Chlorophyceae > Sphaeropleales > Scenedesmaceae > Scenedesmus > Scenedesmus sp. KT-U. Next base: position 1,664 of record JARWLF010005041.1, read on the forward strand.
CTGACAGCACCACGTGCTTGGGGCGCTTCAGGTCAACCCCATCTGGACCCTGCAGTGTAGCTCCTGAAGGCACCAGCTTCCTGAGCTCGTCGATCAGACTGTTGATCCTGTCCCGCCGCTGCTTCTCAATAGTGCTGTGACTCATTGTGTGCTGCTTATACTCTGCATAGCACAAACCGCGCAGGCAATGCAGGCCACGTGATCCCTGAGCGTAGATGCTGCGTCTCAAGCGCAAGAACGCTTGCAGTGCTTGTAAGTGTGCAGCGCATTGCTCGCACAAAACATGAAGGTCATTTGGAGCGGAGTTGCGTGAGACGTAGAAGCACGGGCGTCACTGCCAAGCTGGGCAGGCCGACTGTGCAGCAAGCCCACGTGGCTCCATGTGTGCAGTAAACTGGTGCACATGGGACACGCGCACATGTGATTGTAAGTACGAGACCAGACACTACGTGATTGAGCGAACATGCAGGACTGTCCCAATGATACCTGGACTTCATAGAAGGACTCGTATCTCTCACTCACCTCTGCCAGAGGCTTGCTGCGAGGCGTCGTCCTGTGGTATTGCTGCGTAATCCGGCTGTGGTTGCATAGCGAGCAAGTAGCCCCCGTTCACAGCTGGTATCAGGAACGCACCACACCGAGGTCCAGTCGCCAACAAGGTACGCTGCACCTGTGACTCCGGCAAAGGGGTTCCTGGCTTTGTCGAAGTAGTTATCGGGCTGCTAGTGCCTGATTGATCGCACAGCCTCTGGGTCCTGCCATTCTCACTGTCCGAGCTAGAGTGCAACATGCTATCGTCCGCCTGAAATGCTTCATCGCCTTGGAAGTAGTCAAGCATTTCTTGCAAAGCACCATCAGTGAACCTGTCGTGTATAGGCGAGAGAGGAGGATCACACGACATCCTGGAGATTCCCGAAAGCGTACTTCGCGCTGAACGTGCTGCACAAACTTGTCTATACAGTATCTAGTTTCTTCTGTGTTGTTGAGGTTTTGATCTACAGTTAAGTGCCTCTTGACCACTGCTCTCTTCCAAAGTCAACACTGCTGGTATCTATCAACGTTGCTTTTGCAATGCAGCTCAGCCAACACAAAACAAGCGAAACATCTGTGCACAAGCGCCAGATGTCACTGCGGTCGCGGTCTGATTGTTGCTTGATGGACTGCAGTTGCTTTGCAAGCTATTCCAGTACGTCATGTATCCGGCGATTAGCCCGGGATTAGCCTGTACTTCGCAGCAATCACATAGTTGACCGAGCGGGGATCTACATGCCGCTGCATCACCCTGCAAGTTCTACCAGTACTGCCCTCATGACTTGACAGACTATGTGCCTTGGCCAATGTATCATCGACGTGTACCTAGCATAATCACTCAATGCAGTATCCTCGCTCCAGCACACCAGCACCGATAGTATCTGCCCAACACATGCATCCTGGTAAATGGTTGGGCACTGGTATACACTAAACACTAGTATCCAATGCTGCAGTCGTCATCAGGCGGATTGCCTGGACTACGATCAAGTAGGCCACCTCGGTTGTATGGCTCTTGTGAATGCTTCACGAAAGGTCAGCACACGTAATGACCGTGAATTTGAAACTGGCAAAGGGAACCCTGTTATGTGCAGCAAGTCACTTGCTTGTCACTTGCTTTGACAGTCAGCAACATGCAACAAACATTGACCATGTTGAGACCATTCGTTGAACACCATCCCCACGGTTCTGCTTCATCAGGCTTTGTAACATACACTTTGCATAAGTTCTTGGTCTCCTAACGGTTGAGTTCTGTTTGCTTTGCTGCCCTCCTGTCTTTTTCACTTGGGTCATGTCAGTTGATTGGCAACCCATGCTCCAACCATCACCGAGTGCAACTGCTTGTTGAGTTTGTTACATATGCCCAACTCTCCTTAATCTATGACATGGGTATGCTGGTTGGAGTTCGAGGCTGCATAGCGTCTCAGTGACCGCAGTGAGTTCCAACCTCAACAACATGATGGTGGCACCAAGCAGCACAGGCAGCTTGCTATGATGCCAAAGGACGCCATGCAGCAGTGCTGTGCTGTCAACGAAAGAATATGCGAGCTTCACAGCGTTTCTGCTGCTCAACACCCTATATCCCAACCGAATCGTGTCACCAATTAAGCTTGTGTTGTCAACAGTATGCAACACTTATTTTGAACTAGTTTTCAAGTGACTGCTGCAGCCAGGAAACAGCTGCTGCACTCTGAGTCACCTCAAACCTGTGGGCACACTTAGTAACCCAGTATCTGCTTGCTTCAGCAGCGCCTCACAGGAAGCACTAAGATCACACATGCAGACATACAATTGCTCTCAGTCAACATTGAAGACAGTGCCAGGGCCCAGTTGTTGCTAGCCAACTGCCAGCAGACTGAGCCAACTGCTGCTGCACAGCTGGACTGCAGGGTCATCAACTTCATCTCTCAGTCACGGTACCCAGAAACATCATACACCAAATAATGTCACTTGTGGCTAGGCGGTATCTATCTGCCCATCACGGCTCCCTGAATGTGGTTGATCTTTGCAGCCTTGATGCCTCCGAAACCGCCTCCTGGTGCAGCAGCTACAAATGTAGGAGCTCCTGCTGCAACGAAGGTAGGTGCTCCTGCTGCAACAAATGTTGGCCTGGCAGCAACAATCGTCTGGGGCTGTGCTGCGACAAATGTAGGTGCTCCTGCTGCAACGATGGTCTGTGGCTGTGCTGCAACGATGGTCTGTGGCTGAGCAGCAACAATGGTCTGAGGTTGCGCAGCAACAATTGTCTGTGGCTGTGCGGCGACGATCGTCTGTGGCTGAGCAGCAACGGTAGTCTGAGGCTGTGCAGCCACTACTGCCATCTGCTGTGGCTGTGCTGCAACGACTGTTGCAGTAGGTTGCACAAACTGCATCTGAGGCTGAGCAGCAACTACTGTGGCGGCTGGCTGTGCTGCCACAACAGTTGTCATGGGCTGTGCTGCTACAGTGGTCATGGCTGGCTGTGAAGCAACAAAGGATGTCTGCTGCGGCTGAGCAGCAACCACATACTGGGCTGAAGGGTTAGGTGCAGAGGGGTTGGGTGCTGCTGCTGATGATGCAATAATAGTTGAAGCAGGTGCTGCTGCTGGTGCTGCTGCTGGTGTTGTTGCTGCTGCTGCCGGTACAATCACAGCTGGTGGAGGGAGGGGAGTCTCCTGCGCAGCAGCAGAAATGGAGATGGGCAACAGCTGATCAGGAGCAGTCAGATGACAGCCTGATTCCACAGAGTGATGAGCTCAACAAACTGTCGTATTTTAGTCCTCGCTGACATCATTGTTGTGACTCCTACTGTGGATTGCTAGTCCTAGTAGTTAAAGCTACACACAGATGAACACAAAAGATGAAATGACCTTGGCTAAGGTACAAGTAGACAGGTTCAACTACTGGCTCTTGGTAGAGCAACTTAACACGGACTACAGCCACACCATGCCAGGTAGTCACCAGTAGTACTACGCACTACTTACCGGCGTAGGTACGGGAAACGGCACAGGTACCGGTACCGGTACCGGCACTGGCACTGGTGTCTCAATTGGGATGGGTGCTGGCATCACAGGTGTTGGCGCTGCCACTCCTTTACCCTTGTGCATGAGCCCTGCAACAACGCCGTGAATCTTGTCCTTCATGCTCTGGCTGGTCTGTAGCTGTGGGGCAGCTGCAACAACGGGTGCTTGTGCGGCCACAACGGGTGTTGCTGCTACGGCTGCTACTACAGGTGCAATCATCGGTTGTGGGGCAACGACTACTGTTGGTTGTGCTGCGAGGACTGTTGTTCTTGACCATGATCCATGACCCTTACCCTTGCCCAAGATCTTGGCACTTTGTAGAGGACGAGCTGCTGATGCTGTGCTGGCTGTAGCATTTGATTCCACATGTGACATGTTGATACCATAGCAATATCCGCAGATCATCATCGTCAAGTTGGACAAAATGATATAGATGCATGCATGTAAGGTAGCCACAGGATTGAAACAATGGGAGTTCGTTAGGAAGGGAAGGGGTATGAAAGGGAAAGGGGTAAGCAAGGAACGCAATAGGGAGGGCGGGAGTGACAGGTGTGGATGGGAGATGGGGGGTTTAGGGGGCGTGTGGTTGAGGTGGGACATCACATGGTATAGAGTGTGGTGATGAACATACGTATGGACGAAGGCGGGATATGGTTGGGACAAAGAGAGAGGGAAAACATACAACGACAGGTACAAGATGCTTGTTGAAACCAGGACAGAAAGAAGAGAGAGACATACAGAGACACAGGGAGGACTGGATAACAAGCGCTGTTTTACAAAAGCACTGTTCAATCTGTTCATCTGGTGCAAATCTGCCCAGACTGTGCTGCCTGTCACCACTGTCATGCAACCTGTGATGGCGGGTGGTTGCAAGGATCGAAGCAAGAGTGGCAGCATAGCTGTACGCAAACTGAGCATAATGAGCAAAACATTTCTAAGCTGTACAAGCACTCAAAGCTGGCACGCTACGTTGCTGCAATGCACCATCCTGTGCATAAGCGACTGCGTGGACATGGCTGAATGACATTGCTGCAGAATACGAATTGTTGACACTCCGCACCTGCCCCAACCGCTAGTAACAGCACTAGCAACGTTGAGAAACTGTTTCTGGACATGTTCACGGTCTTCACCACTGGCTCTCGCTGGCAGTAGGGTAATCACTTCCCGCACCTGCACGAGATCAAAGCGCCACCAAGCCTTTGCGTTGGTTGCCGCAAAACAAAAGTTCGTGCAACTTGTCTGCGTACATTGGCTGCAGTGCCCAGGCCCGTATGATGTATCACTCCAGTCGCTGAACTTTGGGCCAGGCTCATCATAGAGGATGGCAAGAGAAGATCGCACCATGTCAACCACCAAAAGCGTTTCAAATAGTAAGCTATCTCTATTATACTCAAAGCGTACCTATGCGGGCACTGCCAAGAAACCTCACCTACGTTCAGTGACACCGTTGAGTTCGTTCCGTCCCCGAAGCGTCTTCACGCAAAAACAAAGGTTTACACCTATTTCACTGTCTGACTGAGAGCAGACAGCACCAAAAAGCAAGTTGGATCACAGCCGATGCTTCCGGTGAAGGAGTACTCAGGACACCCACTTGGTTGTAGCAAAAACTTGATTGCAGCATTCAAGTGTTGTCAGCAGGACTGCCAACCCACAGTCCCCGCGCAACACCTCGCGCCATGTTCTGCTCCCGCCGGTTCAGCTTTTGAGGTTTGAAGTGCGTTGTGCAGCTCATAAAGCACCCCAGAGACATCAGCATGTTTGCAAATGTGGTCACAATCACTGCAAGATCAGTTTGGCCGGCCCTACTGTCATTACCTTCACAGCAGCACTTTGAGGTCCCTGCGGGACTAGCCGTTTCTACAATGCAGGAAGGTGCCACGTGATCTGCCTCCACTTGCTTCTCCGTGTAATACTAGTGTATACACATGACGCAGCACACTCACACACGCACGTGATGATCATTGTATTGTTGGCATCTGGCGCAAGTGCAACAGCAGTCTTCAGTGGAAGCAGCTCTGCCACATTGAGTACAGGACACGCGCCGTTTGTACTAGGCATCACAACCAGGTGACGCTGCGGTATGTCGGTCAGACAGCAGCACCACCAGCAGCTGGTGGTCTTGATCACTGGCTGTACTGCTGGCGGCATTGGATGCGAGTTGTGCAAAGCATTTGCAGCGCGAAATTGCCGGGTGTTTGCAGCTTCACGTAGAATAGCAGCTATGGAGGACCTACGAACAGATCCGAGGATCCATCTCCTTGAGCTGGACGTCACAGTTCATGCAGCGGTCAGAGCAGCAGTGGCAGAAGTTATAGCAGCAGCTGGCAGAATAGACATCTTGGTAAACAACGCTGGTGAGCATACTTATCATGGTGCTAGGGTACAATTCAAACAGTGGATAGAGAGCTGCAATTGCTCATCTGATGCTAGTAGCACAAAAGCACATGGGCCCTAGCAGCAGCAGACGGGGTACGGCTTTGCCAGCTGTCATACCAGCAAACCCAGCGGAAACAGAAGATCAGCAACTTGCTGTTCACAGCTGTCAACAGCTGTTGTCGGTAGACAACACCATGAGAGTTCTCTGTCTGCTGCTGACAGAACGCCAGCCAGCCCAGGCAGCCGCCTGCAACATATGCCTGGATCAATGCCTCTCAACCCATCAGGGCTTTCCGGTCACACAATTGACAACCTGCCTGACAACGGAACTGCACAAACTATTGGAGCCACCCAACCACCAGCTGATGCTGCCGATTTCTGACACCACAAAGCTCGCATAACCAACCCTCTCTGGTATAACACCAATGCTGCTGCTGTGCTGCATCATCAGGTGTTGTTATCCTGGGTCCAACTGCAGAGGTTCCCCTGGATGTTGTCAAAGCTGGTTTTGATGTGAACGTCTTTGGACTCCTTGACATGTGCCAGCTTGAGCTTCACCTCTGCTTTGTCTGCTTGTCCTAGGACCTCATGCTCACCATGCTCAATCAGCATGTTGTCTGCAGCCTGCAATCACGATAGATAGATACCCACGGAGCGACCACAGTGTTTGTGCCAATGCACTGCTTGAGTGAGACCTCATACCTACCACAAAGCCCAGTCAGCTTCACCACTGCAGACCGGCCTCCCAAGCCACACGACACAGAGAGAGAAAACATGCAGTACTTCACTTCCTAGACAAAGTATCACAGTGTTTCCACACCGCAGGCCGTGACCCCCCACATGGTGCATGAGTGTGCTGGTCGCATCATCAACATCGGGTCCCTCACAGGCTTCACCCCGGTACCCCTCAGAGGTATCTACAGTGCCACCAAGGCAGCAGTGATGAGGATCAGTGATGCGCTGCGAGTGGAGCTCAGGGACAAGGGAGTGCAGGTAGGAACTTGGTGACTCACTGGTGACACAAAGGATGCAAGTATGCATGATAAGCTCATATGCACTGTGAGATATGCTCCTTATACCAGCTACATGGCGCCATGCAGTGTCCGTGGGCAGAGCATCTGTACTCCTGCTGTCTCATCGGATGCAACCTGTTTTCTCAGAGTGTGGCGACGTGATGGTCAACAAATGTGGTGTGTCACATGTTGGTGGTCTATAGAAAGTTGGCACATGTCTCACTCTGTGATGCATCCATGACCCAACAGCATATCTTTCATCTTCTGTCACACTGCAGGTGATGCTGGTAGCTCCTGGGTTTATCAAGTCTAATGCACGAGATACTGCGCAGGTGGGTTTCCATCAATCACTGCACGGTCAACGGGCTTTCCTGTTTTCAGCCAGTTCGAGACGCCGCAGCAGCACAGCACAGCTCAGCCCAGTACGGTGCGCTGTGTGTCAAGACTAAGTTCTGCAGCACTGCCTGGGTGATGAAGCACTTGTGTCAACTCCACAGCCTGTTGCATGGAATCAGATATCACAAGGCACCATGTAAGTGTGTGTTACTCCTGCCTCAGATCTGCAAAGACATGAAATCCAAGGCGATTGTGTTGACATCTCATGCGTTGCTTGTGCTGCTGCTATCCTGCTCCCTTCAGAAATCCGCCATGCAGTACAGCAGCAAGTCTCTGTGGTCTGACTGGTTGTCAGTACTTGAGAGGGTTCTGGCCAAGCTGTTGGTGAATGCAGTGCCTGCTGACTACTATGCTGAACAGTTGGTGGCAGTGGCATTGAAAGACCACATGCCCAGGTTGGTCAGACTGTGGAAAGATATCATGATATGTGATGTCTGGTGCAGCAGATGCACCTGCACATATACAAATGCTGCTCACATTGATTCCGCAACACTGAGGCAGTATGTGTCAGCATGCATGATCACTATGCTAGATGCTGAACTTCACTTAGATGTTAAACTGCCGCTGCAATAGACTCTATAGTGACATTGTTGCCTGCAAGCATCAACGCCAGAGCCTCATCCATCTGCGCTGTGGCGTCGTTTCAGGTACTGGGTCGGGCCCTGTGCTGGTCGTGAATGGCTGTTGAGGTTCTTCCCATTGTGGCTTCAGGACAGAGTGGCTCACAGAGCCATGGGGCTCCACTTGTTGGAGGATACAGCAGGAAGAAAACAGCAGGCAGCAAATGCCAAGGAGTTGTGACACTTGGTGCCCGTGAAGTGGTATTTGTTTGTTGAGCTACTAGCAAAGGTTTTTTTTGCGATGTTGTGATGCAGAAGTCGATGAGAGCAACTGACACTGTCTGAGATTGCGCAAGTCTGGCCCAGAAAGGCTGTCAGCCACCTTGTGGGCAGAGTGCAGCTGCAACCTGATTCTGTTCGCTGCATCGCTGGCAGTGATCTCCTCTGATCATTAGTCGGAGGATCCACTGAGTGTTAACACTCAGCGTTAAGCAGGTGATTGGATCATGATGGCTACCGGATCCACAAGCAAAGGATTTAGGTCTGGATGTTACAACTGTTCAATCTGACCCATCGGAGTGGCCCACCACAGCCTGGCCCATCACAATGTTTGTGAGCGCAATACTGCAGTCACATACTGCCAGGACATAACGGTCAGAACCTGAGGGTTCAATATCTCAGAAATGGTATTGACAGTTGGGCCAGAGGAAAATGGTACTCACAGTAGTCTGTACTTCAGTGGCAATCCTGCCAGTGTGGCTCAGCAGATCCCTCAACCAAGGAACCGTACACACGCGTGTGACTTACTTGAAACAAACAATGCAGCAAAGGACGGTCGTTGGTACCAACCGAACGCTCCGAAGAAGCTCGGAACATCAAGTGCAGTCGCAGGATGCATGGGCACAAAAGTTGGCAGTGTCATGACTGATGAAAAACATATATGAACTCCAAAACTGTTGCCAACAGCTAAACCGACACCATAAAACCCAAAAGTACTGCAACAATCACACTGTCAGCAACATTTTCAGACTACACTGTGGCAGCCACTGCTGAGCCCAACAAGGACTCCTGAACACCACTAGCACCACCCCCTGCCCTGCTGCCAGCTTGCCTGCTTTCCCTGTACCTTTTGACCACAACATAAGCACAAGACAACCCCAACAACACGACAGCAACAATACTCAACTGCCTAACAAGCTCAACTCGCTTCTGCGCTTGCAGCACTGCAGACAGGGCCCATATCACAGTCAAACCGTAAGCCACATCCCTAAACCGCAGGACAATCCACACAGCGAATGCACTGACAACAGCCGCAAGAGTAGCTGCTAGGTAGTTCTGATGCACGTCTGACATGCCCTGTGAAGCAGCAAGCACAGCGAGACCAAGGCAGCTAGCTATACTTAGCCAAGCTGTATTCAAGCTCGTTGGCAGCGCATACAGACCAAACAACACTGGGCTCATTCTGTCGTGTCGTCTTATGCTGCCTCCTACGATCCGTGTACTGCTCGTGTTAGTAACGTGGTAGATACGGCCCAGACTACCACCAATGCAGAGGAAAGCCGCCACCAGGAATGCGGCACACAACACGAATGATGAATACGTTTGTTGCGGGAATGATATCAGCCAGGCACACTCAAATAGCCATGTGAGCTGCCAGCCATAACCTGCAGGCGATGTTAAGGCAGTTGAAGAACTCAGTCTGGACGAGGGGCAGCGGCTATCTACACTACTCTGCTTACTATTGGTACCTATTCATGCGATGCCAGACGAATAGCTGGCCAGATCACCGTAGGAGTTCAAGATTGCATGTTGTGCAGTGTAACACTATAACTCTCTGATTAGCTTGCTGAGAAGAAGAGACGATATCTATCAACCTGCTGCACTCTACTCTGGATATCAACAGCGAAACATACGTAAGCTGAAGAAAGCAACCCACCAATTGCATCAACCGCAGCCAGCTTCCAGCCATCTGCTGTGTAGCCGTGTGGTAATGCAGCATAGATCACTGCAGCTCCCTGAAGGGCATAGATCAACCCCCAGATAGAGAAGGCCCACCTGTCAGAGCAGCACCCGCAATGCAGATATTGTAATCGAGATATTGGGATAGATAGAGTGCGACCAAGCGCAGCACAATCAAGGCTGACCAGCAGACACCGCTAGTGATGGTTGGCAGCATGATCAGAACCATACACCATGCTGCCTGTTGCAGACCCATCAACCCCCTGTTCAATGCTGTCGCTGCTCAGCCCTCAAATGATGGCATTGAGTGCGTTGGAAACAATTGTTGCAGTACGTACTGCCGGCATGACAACATTAGAGATGGGACAAGCTGTTCTGCTGGCGCTGGTCATCAAGACCAGGGCTGCAGCAACCACAACAACGTATCCTGTACTCAGTACAGCAGCTGCATAGCAACTGTTGCATTACCCCAAGCACCTAGGCTGACAGTCACTTGCTTACCCTGCAGGTGTGAGAGGAGTTCTGTACTGCTTACTAACTTCTGTGTTGTTGGGTCCAAAAACCCCTTGGTTGGATAACACGTTGACCAAAACCAGAAGGACGTAGCCGACGAGGTTCGTCACCCTGAGGACACGAGGAGGGACTGCAACAGCCATCTGCAGCAGCAAAAGCAGCGGAAGCAGCTTACATGAATGCAATGCAAGAAAGGCTCACGATTCAGCGTGTTCAGCACTCTTTGGTGGTTTTCCATGTTTGCTGGGGTCGTAGCAACGGCAACAAGCGACAGAAGATCATGCATTGGAAGCAGTTAGGCTGGCATGGAAACCTTGGTTACATCAAACAGACCACTAGAGGCCCTTTCGACAGCAGCATGGACTTTCATGTCATGCACATACATAACCTGACGAAGCTACAAGTGCCATGCAAGCTTGAGAGCAGCAGAAGTAGTCGGGCATGGGTGCTGAGAGTAGCAGTGACAAGTGCACCAGAAGCCACTCTCTGCTGCTATGCTGCTGCGCGCATACCTTAAGTTGCCAGTTGAGAATTGATCAACCGACGCTATGCTTTGTGTGATCACCTTGAGGCAAGCACTGACGTGCTGTAGCTCTGTACTCAGTCTCTGCGATGCAACGTGGCTGATGAATCAGCACGAACCTAGGAGCAGCGCGCACACACAGGCTGACAAAGACACAGCGTAAAGGTAAATCTGATATGCCGTACATGACTATTCATGCATCAAAGTGGTTGGAAGGCTTGAAGCCTGTACCTTCATGTCACCGACCCTTCCTTTCCCTCTCTCGCGTAGCTCCAAGCACACTCAGGATGTCCGGAAATGGTACATTGGCACCCATAGAAGAGTTGCGTTGCTGATGGTCTGCAAAGGTCCAAGCTGTTGCTCGAGTGCGCTGGGTAGTTCATATCTTGTACTGCGGTTGCACAGCAGTCTGTACAACGGTCATTGAGCAAAGCAATGGTCTGATCCTAATGCGTAGCTGCTCATATATACAGCATCGTGGACCTTGTCGAGTTGACCGTGTCAGGCGAAGGCATGGCAGCTTGCATAGCAGAAGGCTAGGCCCTGCTCTAGCTGGAAGACCTGAGCAGGGGGCTGCCCAGCGAACAATACAAGGTATACACTCTATGGCTTCGCTGTGAAGAAGGGTGCTGTCACTAGACAACCTGCAAAGCATGTACGCATCTACCACATCACAAAATTAAACGTGACAGTGGGTCATCACACACTACCACTTACATGTAGAACATGTGGCCCTACACTTGGTGCTTCCAACTGTATGTCAACGTGACAGACGAATAGCATTGTGCACATGTGTTGCCTGA
>JARWLF010005055.1:0-13200 GCA_029853055.1 Scenedesmus sp. KT-U
AGAGATAGGTTCAGGACTTGCAGTGGTGTGCAGGTAGTGTGCAGGTTGATGCCTGCGCTCCATGCAGTGGCTCATGCTGTCGCATCACATAAGGCTTCCCAGCGCGAGCAGTGACTGCATAAGGAATGTTGTTGACAGCTGACTGACAGATATGCAAGTACAGCAATTTTTCCATTGTCAAGCAGGCTTCTTGAGTATCAGTCCTGCAGTGCTCAGTTGTGCCTAAATAGAATGCCGACTGGAGGAATTCATTAGCAGTTAGCTGAGTATATGGGTTACTACACGCGGTTCTGTAGCATGTTGCATACTAGCCTTCCTTGCGTGCGTTTCTTCCAGTCCTGTTGCTGCTCACAGTGTGGTTGCTGTATTTTCTGTTGCAGGTGCGTCGTCCTGCTCCTGGTCGCCTGACTGTGAAGCCCTTCTGTCGCATCTGGGACAGCGCAAACTTCTGCAATCAATATCAGCCGGACTTCTTACGAGGTGGCAGTGACAACACATGTGGCTCAGCTTTGATCAACTCCAGTCACATTGCGGCATATGAGCAGTGCAGCTTAGGAGGCTTCAACTGCCAGAAGTATCAAGGTATATTTTGCTCAGCGGCGTCAGATAAAGTATGCAGCAGCTGCAGCAGCTTTGTCGTGTTGGTGCAGTAAACCAAGCACAGACCATACTTGATATTGCAAGATGTAGTGTACGTGAGGGATTCAAGTTGTTACTTGGTGCCTCGCCATGTTTAATCAGACACTAGTGTGTGATGGCGATGATATGGCATCACGAGTACCTGCTATGGTTACTGTCATGCAGGTGGTGGTGGGGAGTTTACAGACTACTACTTGTATATAACAGCAATACAAGATGAGCACTGTTCCAGCGGTGCTGTAGCATGGGCCCTGCCATGCCTGTATGATGACGCCACCAACCGCCCACTGCTGGGCTCTGCCAACATCTGTCCTGAAGCCCTGCTCAACAGTGACGAGGATGCAGGAGTTGCAGTCCTAGTGCATGAGCTCACACATGCGTTGGGCTTCACCGATGACATGTTTGACAAGTTCATACGGGCAGATGGGTCTCCGATACCCCAGAATGAGGTGGTGCAGGACTACCAGGATGCTTACGGTCGCACCACTTCTATGATCATTACACCGACGGTGGTGAAGGAGACGCAGGCACAGTTCAATTGTCCAAGAGTACCTGGGGCAGCTTTAGAGAATGAGGGAGGCCAGGGCAGTGCTAATGCTCATTGGGAGTATAGGTGGTTCCAGGTAAAGCCGTCTCACTGCAACATCTGTCATCTTGTCTCATCTGCATGGTAGAGAACTGCCCAATGGTAGATGCTCTTTGTTGTCCTTATGCCATTGATCATGTGATCACATTGGATTCCGCTCTCTGTTGCAGGGGGAGCTGATGGTGGCCACCAACCTGTTTGCCGTCTATGGCAAGCCAGCTACCTTGAGCCGCATCACGCTTGCCTTCATGCAAGACACTGGGTGGTATGACGTGCAGTGGGATGCAGCAGGCTTCCTGAACTGGGGCTACCAGGCTGGCTGTGACTTTGTGGCCAAGACCTGCGATCAGTACATCTCTGCCAACCCGGACCAGCAGTACTACTGCACCAAGGATCAGATTGCAGATAGTGTGAATACGGTCTGTACGTTTGACGGGAAGGCCAGAGCCAAGTGTGAGGATGCACAGTTTGCTGATGGATGTATCATGAAGGTAAGGCTTTTTATGCCTCAGAGCTGCTCCTTTGTGTACACAGCTACAGCACTAAAGCTCTCCACATTGTTGTGTTGTTGCCAAGGATGCTGTGCAAGCTAAGCCCACTGTACGGTGCTGCTGTCTGCCACAGGTTGCTTTGGGTACCAAGCCCAACTGCCTGATCAAGAGGTTTGAGTCAGCTGCTGGCGACAAGTTTGGCTGGCAGAATGGTCTCGACAGCCGTTGTGCACCTGTGACTTGGCTGTTCAACACGTACGCCTACCAGTTCCCGGACAGCTCTTACAAGGAGGGCTGGAAGGATAGTATGTGTTATCAGAGCAGCTGTACTACTGCTGGATTACTGCAGCTGAACATCCTGGGGAATAAGGTGGACTGTCCAAGTGGGCAAGTTATTGATCTGGCCAAGGTAGGTATAAGACCAGCAGGTGCTGCAGCTTGTCGTACTGTGGCGTGCGTATGTTTGTACTCGCCCTTTTCTCATCCTGCATCAAGTAATCAGAGACAGGTGGGTAGTGCTTATTGTGGACTGACCTTGGTCGCTGTGGATGTTGCCTTATGCCCACAGGCCCTGCCCAACCAGTTCCAGAAAGGTACAATTGGCCCCTGTCCAGACAATAAAGCCTACTGTGACAGCTTGAGCTGTGGTGAGTCGTGTACTGTGGGCGGCACCTGCTACAACGGCAAGTGCTACTGTAATCTGGAGTATACGAGCGAGGGTTGTGCCAAGAAGCTGACACCAGATGGCAACTACACCAACTACGTACCTGTGGTTGATGGGGGGTCAGCTGGTGCTACCGGAGCGTCTGTGTATGACAATGGCTTCCTCATGGTGAGTCGCTTTCATTGGCGCTTTATCTCAAGTGAGTTGTCTATGACATGTTTTGTGCAGGCACTCCTGCACATGATGCAGGCTATGCATGCAGCGTTGCATGGTGTCTGACATCAAGTGTTTATTAAGGTCATTGACTATTTGGTGCTTGCAGCTGTCTGTCCGATTGACAAATGATCAAGAGGAACTGTACCTAGCGCTCGACAAGTACAAGTCAGCTGTTGCTCAGTTAGCAGGCGTGACAACCAGCAGAGTGGCAGTATTGTCATTCTTGACCAGTGAACCAGCTACAAGCCTCGTAGGTAGGCGGTTGCAGCAGACTGGTAGCGTAGGTAGCAGCGGCAGCTTGTCATTGCTGTTGCTGCCGGATGCTGAAATTCTAAACAGGGAGCTGCAGCAAGAAGGCATCATGGAGGAGCATCTAGCCATGGTGACAGATGCCAGTGATGACAACAGCAGTATCAGCAGCAGCAGGCTGCAGCGGCGGCGGCTGCAGCAGCAGCTGAGCCGTGGTCAGCTGGAGGTGTACTCTAGGATTGCCACCCTGAATGCTGATGATGCAGCAGCCATCACAGGTCGCATCAATAATGAGACACGGCAGCAAGAGTTTGAGAAGAACTTGGCTGCAACAGGGTTGCGGCTTGTGTCTGGATCTATCACTGTCAGGAGTGTCGACAGTAGGAGCAATGGGGGGAACAGCTGGGGGTTGCCAGGTGTCAGTATGTCGGACCCCAACACACGCCGCATCATCATCATCGTGGCTTGCAGTGTTGGTGCTGGCTTGTTCGTCATCTGCCTGGGATGGGGTATCGCATACTGTATCAGGAGACGCAAGGCCAGAAACCTCCCACCTTCTGGCAGGTCTCAGCAGCAGTTCCTTACAAGCAGTCCAGCATATGGCAACGGCTACTACAGCAGTGGCTCCACGCCTCACAGCAGTGGCAGGGCTGGTGCAGCAATTCCAGCAGCAACAGGGCCCTGGAGGTCGCTGTTTGGTGCTGCACCTGCTGGTGGCAGCAATAACAATAGATCACAGGCAGTTAGTCCAAGCAGCAATGGTCAGCTCGTGAATCCCTTCGCAGGTACCCACATGAACTTTGCTTCGAGCAATGGTATGGGTTATGCGCCTCCAGCAGCTGCAGTAGGTACTGGGCCTGCAATAGCTCCTGCATATGGCAGGTCTAATGGGGGTCTGCCAGTAGGTGGTTATACAGTGAATGGTCAAACATTCAGAACTGCCAAAGAGGCAGAAGACTATCAATTGGCGTTAGCGCTGCAGCGAAGCTTACAGCAGTCTGGGCCACCAGGGCATTTTTTGCCACATAGTCATGGTCAGCAGCAGCCGGGGTACCCAGGCTTTGCTTTCGGGCAACGATAGTGATGGCAGTCACTGCCAGCTGCGTGTGGGCTGCAGTAGTGCGGGCTATTAGCGCAGGTGTAAGGGGGCAGGTGATAGGGGTCATTGGTCTCTGAGAACATGAGGGTGGGGTTTAAGTCTAGTTTATTGACTAAGTGATCTGCACATGGTTTGTGTTCTGTTGTTCTGCTCATGTACATCTGCAGCTTATGTAAGCATGTTCCAATGCATGTAGGAAGTAGTTTGGTGCCTGCAAATTGTCGCATCTGCAGACACTGCACCAGGCTCGCTACTGTCGGGTTTGTGTTGCATAGCAGGGATGATATTGCTTTCACTGTTCTTTTGTTCGTGGGTCAGCACATTCACATTATGATGTACGGACATCACAACCATGGAAGCTTGCGTGCTGGTAGTCTTCTGCTTGTAAGCTATGCCAACCACATGCAACGCCGCCGTGGTTTCTATAAGGTTCCTGCAAGGTCCTGCAGCTGTATATGTACTCTGCACTGTTGTCTGCTGTGGATTATGATGGCTGTCTTGAGCCGGCTGGTTTGTTCCTCCATCTTGTCTGCAAGATTGCTGCTATTGCAGCAGCTCAACATGCTGTAGGAGAGTTGTGTGACCTCAATCGGCCTTCTTGTCGACTCTGTCACTTGGTGCTAGTTGTCGTAGAGTAGTTGCTGTGATGTGGCCACAGTTGATGAACGTAGTTTGCAGCCCAGTTGCTTCCAGCTGGCAATGTGCTGGATGACTAGATCTGTCATCCCTTTTAAGGCAGATCCAATTGCAGTTTGGTTGAAAGAGTTGCATGGTCCTCGTGGCTCTGTGACTCCTCCGCAAGATTGAATAAAGCATCATCTGTGTGCTCGGTGATAGTGCGGGGCACGATGCAACTTTTATCGATTGATGAAAGTGACCTGTCATTTCACTGGCTTCTGTGGCTGGGTTTTGATATTGTCAAACGAGGATCTCATTTGAATGATATATGGAACGACGTCAACCCCTCTCATTACAATAGCAAGGATGCGTTCAATGAAGTTGTTGCCTCAGTGTGACACGACCTGCCCTGCACTCACTGCTGACCGGGCATGCGCTTGACCCACCCATTGCTGAACCCAGCCTCAAGTGCTGCAGCTGCAAAGCCAAACAACAACATACACTGCCCAGCATACAGCGCAGCATTCCCTACAACATCAGCACTAAGCACATCGCTGGCATCTGCTGTCGCCTGTATGACATCAGCAGCACCCAGAGCCTTCACCAAACCAAAGGCAGCAACAACACCTCCTCTAAGGTGCATGTTTGTAGCGTCTTGTCGTACAGCATATCGGTAGGTGACACCAAACAGTAAACATGCTGCCAAGCTGGCTGCTAACGATAGCAGACCCTGCACTCCAACTGATGAGGACGACAGCAGTAGTGGCAGGGCTCCTGCTAAGCCACCAGCTGCTGCAAGCGCTGCTGCTTTTCCTGACTCTGCTCGATCAGTGTCCTGCATGACAGTTCCAGGTGATCATCAATTTGATGAACAGCAGCCAGTGAACAAATCCCCATTCACAATCCACCAGGACGTGCTGCTAAGTCCACACCACACTGCTACCTCAACAATGTGTTCACTAGATACTCAGGTGCATAACACACCTGCTGACCACATACCTGTCCAAGAGCTCTACTCAGTCGCAGCTGCTCCTGTACGGCACTGCTGTACTCCAGCTCAGCTGCTTGCACCAGCCGCTCTGCTGCAGCAACCTCTGCCTCTGCTAGCAACTGATCAGCCCGTACCCGGGCATTTGCTGCTGCAGCTGCATCCTCTTCTACTGCTGCTGTCATTGCATCCTGCACATCACACCCATGACATGAGCCGAAGGAGTATGCAGCCTGTGGTTTCCGTTCATTCTGTCAGTCATTGTCCTTGTGCAGTGCAAGACTGAGCTGACCACGCACCTTGATGATCGCCTCAAGTTCTTTCTCTGCTGCTCGCGCCTTCTCCAAACGCACTACTGCTGCTTCATATCTCTTCAGCTGAGCAGCTGCTTCAGGGTCAGCTGACAGGGCCTGACGGGCAAGGTCAGCCAAGCCCATCTCTAGTGCGGCTGCTTCCATAGCCTGCAGGTGAACAGCAGTGCAACATGTGTGCCTTTGTGGCTCACAAACTTCTGTAGGGCAACAGTCGGTACTGCCTGTTGTGCTGCAGACTTGATGTTGTGTGAGCTGCCCAGACTCTTTCACGTGGGTCCTGCTGGGATGGCTGCAGGACATGTGTGGCAATTGGAGACGCTTATCTGCAGCAATGAGATCATGGTGCTGCCTGCATCGTGTGTTGCATGTGCCCTCGATATGTTGCTGCTGACATGGTGTTGCTGAAGGTGACAGCAGGGCACCACCAGGCGAAGTACAGGCAAGAACCGCCACTGACACTGCAGATGAACTCCATATAGAGACAATCAGGACACATACCTTTTCAGCTGCTGCGTCGGAAGTAGGAAGTGCCGCGCAGTGCACTGGCCGGAGCACCTGGCATGCTGATGAAGCAGGTATGAAAATGCGCACTGGCTGTCGTCCACTGAAAGCAGCCATGCGGTTATTGCAATGTAAAGCAAGCATTACTACTGCAATTCTGACAAGAAGCGAGCTCGACGCTCAGTGTGCACTCGCTCGGAGTAGGTACAACAACTGTTAGAGTCTAGATAGATCGACAACACCCTCTCTGTCGACAAGATGGCTTCTGATCCCCCATGGGTACCAATGGCGTCGTCTCACCCCGTGCAGAATGACAAACGGGACCTGGACTACTCCAAACTCAATGACGGATAACACGCCATCCAGCTTCAATGTTTTGCAGTACCATTTGTTACGCAGTTGTATGCTCTGACATACAGGCCTCATCCACAATACTGTCCTGCGCGGGTAGACAGTTGTTGTGCTTGGTGGGGCAGAGAGTCCCCGTGATATTCACTTTGTACGGTCCAGAACAGTAACCAAAGATTTTCCAGTCAACCTGGACACTGCCACGCCAGCTGTCCAAGTTGACAGGCCCAGTGAGCCCAGCCTTGAGGCGCTGAGCAGCGCGCTTTGTTTGTTTGTGTTACAGTTTGAGAAGAAGAGCCTTGATGCTCCATCAGCTATAGAAAGTTGAAACAGAGATATACACAAAGCAGCGTTGACATAGAGTATACGGTGGCCAGATAAACAGCCTTGGCCACACCTGTTCAACACAAGCCTGGTTGGCACCATGATGCCTCAAGCGTGGTTTGAGGCACAGCAAACGATACAGTAGTCGTCAAATACTCATCTGGACTGTTGAAGGTATTGGAGTACACGCAACACTTGCAGCAGGCAGTCTGTGAGGGTCTGCAAACTTAACACACGAAGAAGCTTGCCTGCTGTCACAACCGCACCTGGGCATGCCAGGCTCTCGGTAGCCAAGGTGCTGGTGATGGCTGGCTCAGCAACAGCCAGTCATGCAGGCACAAGCAGTGACCAAGCAACATCTCATCAGCAAACGTCTGCAGAGCCAGCAGGGCCTCCTGCACAGGGTCCTACAGCTTCACTAGAATCAGCAGCAAGCAAGCAGCCTCCTGCAGCAAAAAGGAAATCCATCCAGCTTCCTGCAGCAACAAGCAGTCATGTAGACGGCAGTACTGCTGGAAACGTCTCTGCTGCACCACCCAGCAACTTGCAAAGTAGCAGCTTCAACAAAAGAACACTTCAAGCATTGTTTCCTGAGGGAAGCACCGTGTCTGTGCTGTCAAAGGAAGGGAGTGAGCTACCAGGTCAGAGTGAGATCACTTGGAGCCTATCAACATCTCGTTCTAGTGCATACTGCAGGCACGCATCTTGCATAGTTCCTCTTTCTACAACTCTCAGACCAGACCAGACCAGCTCTGGGGTCATGTGTCCTGCAAGCATGGGTAGGACCCATGATCACGGTCACCTGCTACAGAGCTACTACTTGGCATACAGCTGGTTGTAGATGTATGACAGCCACTGGACTTGATTGTATTCCCTGCATGGCTTGCTGTTCTTGCGATTGTTGAGGAACGCTGCAGGAAATCTAGTTCATGATCCACCGTCATGCTACCCTGCAGGCAGCCGGCCTCCGGCTCAGCTGCATGCTGCACTTGATGGCCATGACCATGGTCAGGTGCACCAAGCAGACATGGATGAAGAGGAGCAGGAGGAGATACAGAAGATCATAAGCGAGATACATGGCAATGGTGAGCCTCATGATGATCACAGCAATGGCAGTGATATGGTTAGCGGACTCCTGGCATAGGGGCTAGCAGTTGCTCAACTCAATTTGTCATACACCAGATAAGCATACGTTTAGTCAAGTTTTACTTACATTTCTAGTTTACTCTAGACAGCCGAATGAGATTACAGAGAAGGCACATTGGCGTATGGTACTGCTCTGTGAGGAGCTTTGGTTGAGTGTCTTGAAGACGAGTACCATGGCCTTCTTGCTGTCCTGCAGGTGAAGAAAGTGACCCTGATGGAGAGCCGCAGGATACTCGCTTGGCCAACGTGAAGCATAGAGTGATAGCTGGCGGTACAGCTAGCAGCAACAACGGCAGAACACTTGCTGCTGGATTAGCAAATCCTGCTGCCTCTCAGCAGCAGACGGGTAAGTGTACCTTATCGAGGGTACTTGCCATATGTGTGCCCAAGACAAGGAGCAGCCTCAGCTGGTTATCCTGTTGTTGCTCTAGTGCTCGCAGAGTGAACAGCAAGGCTTGATGCATGTGTTTGTTGGCGCTGCACACACTGATGGGCACAGGGTCTGCAACTTACGCAAGCAGTGAGCAAACACTCTGCTGTCACCTTACTACCTGACTCTGCATGCAGCTGACGAGGATAGTGGAGTGCAGCAAGCTCTGGTGAAGCCTGCAGACCAGTCAGACAGTGCAGCAGAGGACTACAGTCAGCAGCCACAGGAACAGCAGCAGCTGAAGCCAGACTCACGGCAACAAGACTTTCAGCAAGCAGTAGTTGATAGTGCTCCAGTAGAGCCTGCCACATACGCTGCTGGACCAGGCCCAAGATGGGGCCTGAGGGGTTGATAGCTACTGCTGGTTACCAGGATGGTGCTGATGATGCAGCAGCTGGAGTGGGTGCAGTTGAAGAGGATGAGAGGTCCCGGGTTATTGCAGAACAACTGGCACAACTGCATGTGAGTGTCTGTGCAGGCAGGATTGCAACAAGGGTTTGATGACCAGCAGCTGATGAAGGCGTGTTACATCAGCAGCCACTGGATGGTTGATCTTATACTTAATTTGCTGCTTACGAGCCGGACTTGCTTGATGTGTGCTGTCTCTCTGCTGCAGGAAGAGTCCAGGCGTTTGCAGCTACAAAGTCAGCTCCTGCAGCACAGAGCAATCGAGATGTCTCTTCAGATGACAGCAGGCAATGCAGCACCAGACGGCTTTCTGCATCCCACACAGCAGCACCAAAACCACCACCTAGCTGCTGCAGGCAGTTTGCACTACAGTGTAACAGACACCAATCAGCAGGGGTTAGCAGCAAAACCCAGCAGCGGTCTCAGTGAGCAGGCCTTAGGGTTCAGTCAAGCCATAACACCAGAGGGCTTAGCCCTCAACCCAGATGCTTTGGGGTTAACTGAAGCAGTACTACCACGACATCCTCCTGGTGACAGTACACCGAGCAGTGTCACAAGCAGTAGGGCTGGGTTGAACTGGAATATACCTAGCCGGGGCAGTGTGGCGAGTCCCAGCAAGATGGATGCATGCAGTCCTTCACCGGCATCACCATACCTTGTTAGCGCTGATGCACAGAGGTAACAGATCTGTATCTAGACGAGATCTGTATCTAGATGCTGTGTGGTATCCCTAACACACAACCCAGGCCTTTGATGCTGGACAGTGAATGCTGCTTGCGTGTTGGGTCAAGTTAGAAGTGGACAGTGTTGTTCAGGCACACCGGAGCTTTGCTTAGTGATGTTTGTGCACACTGCAATCTGTCTGCAGGCCTTCCTTCAACACCATTGCTCAGGGTTTGGCCCTGCATGCTGACCCCAGTATGGATTACCAGATGTACAGCTACCACCATAATGCATCACCTGCCAGTAACAGCATCACTAGTGCACCAAACGAGTCATACCATATGCAGCAGCAACCACAGCAGCAGCAACCGCACAATCCGCAGCTGTATATGCATCACCAGCAGCACCAGCAGCATGCCTTGCCTGACCCCTTGCCAACAGGGCGGAGCCACCAAGCAACAGTAGCATCAGTATCAGGTGCATCTGCAGCAGGTGATACAGGAGCGCATCACAAAGCATTCAGCACACACAGACAGCAAGCGAACTCCATGTCTGGTGCAGGAGGCAAGGGCCCTGCTGCTGTTGTAGTCCGCAGACCCACTCTCCCTATCAAACAAGGTACAGGTGCTAGCACTAGGGTTGTTGCAGTTGGCGCTACTGCAGGACGTAGGTCATCCTGCGACAATGTTGGCAGCTACTATGGCTTGGTTGATGATCCTGCTGTTGTTGGCACCTTCAATGCTGCTCATGCTGTTGCTGGGGCGCATGGCAAAGTGGCCAAGGCAAAGCAGCAAGAGGCAATCGGGAGGCTGAGCCCTAGAGGAGCAGTAGCGGGTGAGGCAGCAACAGCAGCAGGCAGAGGTGCTGGCAACACAAGCACAGCGGCAACAGCTGGCAAGCATGGCAACAGCAGTAATGCACCGCCTGGAGCTGCCGGTCATAGATCTAGGAGTGTCAGCCCTAGTGGAAGCCCAACAGCAGCAGCGCTGGCAGCGGCAGCAGCAGCAGCAAGTGGCGGAGGCCCTGGTCATTCCAAGTCCCGGAACACTGCTGCTGTTAGTGCACCAGCTGGTAGTGGGCAGTGGACCGGCATGCCAGCGAACCCCTACGCAGCAGCAGCGGCAGCAGCAGCGATGTACGGTGGATACGCCCCAGTCAATCCTGGTATGATGACGATGATGATGAAAGGACCACTGCATGCAGCAGCAAATGCAACCACCAGCAAGCGTGGAGCTGCAGGTAGAGTAGGTACGCTGGGACCAGAGGCAGCAGCAATGGCGGCGATGGCAGCAGCAATGCCACCTGGTGCAGCTTGGATGCCTGTTGGTGTCCCACCGGGGTTTATGCCCATGATGCCTCAGGGTTCTGCATCATCCCCAGGTAGCAAGACTGGTTCAGGGCCTAAGGGGTACATGGTAGGACCATTGATGGCAGCTGGAGGGGTGGCACATGCTGCTGGGGGCAAGGGAAGTGCAGGACATGGTAATGCAACTGTTCCTGGTGTTGCGCGCAAGGGACAGCAGCAGATGCAAGCAGGGTTTCCATTTGGGATGGCTGGTATGCCACCTGCAGCGTTCATGGGGATGCCAGTGCCCCCTGTAGGGTTTTCCAATCCTTATGCTATGAATCAGCAGAAACAGGGAGGCATGGGGCCTGGTAGAGGGGCTAATGCAGCAGGAAAGGTGCTTCCAAATGCAGCAGCTGCAGCAGCTGGCAGGGTTGGCAAGGGCCCTGCTGCTGGTGCAGTAGCAGCAGGTGGGTTTGTACCTGCTGGTTATGTACCTGCTGCAGCTGGCTACCCAGCGGGTGGTGTTGGATGGAACCCTATGCTTGGCGCTGCAGGGCAATTGGGTATGATGCAGATGTACAACCCTACTGGTGGCGGCCCAGCAGGCGTGAGTAGGCAGCAGCAGGGAAGCAAAGTGGGGAAGGGCGTTGCTGCTGGTAGCAAGGGAGGTTGGCAGGCATAAGGTTAGCTGGGTCTGCGTCCAGAGGCTGCTGCTTGGGCTGAACTTTGAGTAGCTCATTCAGCAGAAGTTGCAGCTTAGCCCTGGGTGTTTTGGATGTCTGCACTAGACGCTGGAGGCAGACCAATGTTGGTCGTGCGTGTTTGGGGTCTCATTTGCAAGCAGATGGGATGCAGGATGTGTTTCACCCATCATATGGGCCGGGGGCCATAGAGTGAGTGAAAAAAGGGGGGGAAAAGTGAAAAAAAGAGGGAAGAGGAGGGGGGAGGGGAGGGGAAAGGGGGAGAGGGAAGGGAAGGGAGAAAAGAAAAAAATGTCAAAAAGTAAGATATTGGGGTAACAAAGGGGGGAGATGAGAGGCCAGGAGGCAGAAAACTCAAACCCAGGGTGATGGAGAAGGCTGCTGAGTAGGTTGATTGAACCACTGATGCCTCTTCACTCTGTGTAAAGTGCAATTTGGTCGCATATTGACCATATATGGTGTTGCAGTCATCACTCACCGCTTACGACCTGCTTGTTGTCTACTGATACGGTGTGCTTCGAGCAGCACACACCATGTGCAACTGAACTCCACCTGATCAGGCTTACAAAATTGTGTTTGTTTAATTTCCGGGAACTTTGCAGTGTTGCTGGCGCAGGGATGCTACAACCGATGACGCCCGGCAGTCCGGCCAACGGGTGCGTCTTTCAAAGCCTTCTAACACGGTGCTGGAACCTCCGTGGCGCGTGTGCACCCGTTTGCCTGGATATCCACATGTTGCGTGTGATGTCACGACGAGATTCAGTCGCAGCGCAGCAGCGTAGTGCAGGAGCTGGCACAACAGGAACCGTTCAACTGCTTTTAGTAGTACTACTATCCTACTAGATCGAAAGCACATAGTGCTGCAGTAACAGTATGCGTACTAGAATGAATGATGCGAACGTAAGGTACAATTGCAATCTTGTTCAAGTCTTTGACAGTTGCAAACAGGACACAAGACCGTATGTACACATACGGGTACAGATACACGAATCCTACCGGACTTAAGAAAAGCATACCACTTAGCAATACAATACTACACCAATCCCTTTTCCAGTGGACGACTGCTCATGAACTTATAGACTGCTGCTACATCGCTGCTGTAATAGGTGCACTTGCTGTAGGAACACATGGGTATGACACCATTCTGCAGACACTGTCTTGCATCAGCAGAGGCATCGACGTGCCCAGGACAATGCATTCTAGGGCAGTTTCTGCTACCTTGAGAGAACTTCTGAGAGGCACCATTAGCCAGCTGCTGCTCTGTCCAAAGACCATGACACTTGCTACAAACCTTCTGAGTACCAGCCCCACCTCTTTTACACAGCAGAGAGTCCCCTGATGTTGGTGCTGCTGCTGATGTTGTAGCTGCAGATGGTGCTACTACTGCCTCATGAAGCTCTGCTACATGTGCTGCTGCAGCCTGTGTAAAAGCAGGTCGCTGCATGCTGTTGCCAATCCACACCTGACTAGCGACCTGCATGCTGTTGCCAATCCACACCTGACTAGCCAAACCTGAGAGGATCATAT
>JARWLF010005060.1:0-10679 GCA_029853055.1 Scenedesmus sp. KT-U
CAGGGTAAGCATGTGCTGGCCAGCACCGCATGCCCTGTTAGACCATATGGCAGGGGTTCATCACACCCAAGTTGCCTTGCCACGGCTTGCTGTGTGCAGAGCTACAGCCATAAGACTGTTCTGGGCCCGGTATTCGTATGAATACCGTGGCCCTCAGAGGGTTAAACGTTGATGGGTTTTGTCTGCTGTAAGTACAACAGCAGCAGCGGCCAGAACTTTGCGGCAAGGAAGAAGCTCAAGAGTTGCAGTTGGCCAGCTTGTTGGCTGCTGACCGACAGGATATGCCAGCCGCTGAGTTAAGGACTGGTTCAAATGACGCTGCGGCAGCCACCAACGTTGCCGAAGTTAGCGGCAGTTCCATTGAATTCAACAGTAGTGGCAACAATAACATGGAAAGCATCAACAGCATGACTGGCATTGATGGGGTTGAAATACAGGTTGATGGTGCAGAATCAGTCCGACTATGATTTCTCAGGCACTTGAATCAACAGCAGCACAACGAATACCATCTGCAAGAGCTTTGATAACTGCCGGTGGTTTGCTTGGAAGCAGGATTGGAGCAGAATTTGATGTCAGCGAGTGGCCTCTATTAGCACACCCAGAGAGCTTTTCATGGGTAGTTGGCTGGAGCCCAAACTTTGGGCTCCATGCGGCATGAGGTTGAAAGCATGGGTACAACTGCCTTTGACTAGGTATCCAAGAGAACAATCTGCTGACGATATCCCTTTCGTGTTGTATGTATTCAATGTATCACAGCGCCACTGCAGCAGCCTCAGCTGTTGGGTGACATTCAAAACAACTTCTACATTGATTCAGCAAGCAGCAGGGGCTGGTGAGCAGCATATTGCACTAGTGTACTTGTTCTGAGAGCTGGTGCAACTGGCAAAGCTCGCGATAGATGTAGCTGAGCTCTGTGTTTCTGCATGACTCCATCAGGTTGACGGTAGCAAGCCGCTACCCCTGCAGCTAAGGCATTACTCAGTAACCTGAGTCAGGGCATCTGAGTAACAGGTATGTATGGCACCTGTTTTGCTTGTGACTCATACATAACGTTGCCTTGAACAACACTACAGTAAGAACATAGTATGCCTGACTACTGTTAATGCAGACTTAATGCTTGTGTCCTTTAGCACTGCACTATGAGTTATGAAGCTGAAACCAGCAATCCAACCGTTCTTTGTTGCAGGTGCAGATTCCCAATTCACGGGTTATACAGGATGCCCTAGGGATGCAGCTGGCTGAACAGTTTCCAATCCTCCCGGTCCATCTGCAACAGCATGTTTTCAGGTGAGCATGGGGCATCTGTGGGCGGTGGCTACCTATGTTGCCAGTACTGACGTATGCGGGCTGTGGCAATATCTGTGGTACCTAGTGATAACTCCCTCCCTAACCAACCAGCCCCTGCAGATGAGCACAATTTGACAAAGCACGGTGCCACAGCATAAACATGGTTTCGAGCTCCATGCTCAACTGCTGGACGAGTGGGCTGCAAATTTACTTATGCTCAGTCAAGGAACATTGCAAACCATCGCATGTCGCCCCACAGCAGCAGTGTTTACGTCAAGTACATGGACTGAATCATGCTTGTGATTACGATTCAGGAAGCTGCTCAGCAGCGGCAGCGGCTGCCCGACTGTCATCCTTTGAACCCTGGGTGGCTGATTCCCAGAGAGATTGACAGTGAAGAGACAGCGAATAGTCAAGGAGTTGCTCAAGAGGCACACCAGGATGCTGATGCAGCACATCAGCTCAGCTCTTGGCTGCCAGCTGCACTTCCCTGCATAGCGCATGACGCAGCAACGAATGCTGCAGCTCAGTCAATCAAGCGGCAGGGCTGGCAACAATACATGAAGGAGTCTGAGCGCACAACCTGCAGCAACAGCGGCATCCTTCCACCAAAAATGCCTTTTTTTCCTGGAACAACCTTGAGCAGGTGGCGGCTGGATAGTCAAAGCCGTCCATCAGCAGAGATGTAGCATTGCATGAGACAAACTGAGAGATATGCTGAATGTTGACAGGCCTCTTGACTCTGGGTCATGATGGGTCAGCACCAATATACAGTATCAGACTCAAAAAATACTGCAGCATATACAAGCATGGCAGTTGATGTTGCACAAACTCAGACAAGTGTTGTTGCTGCTGTGCTGAATAGGGTACATTCAGTCATCAGTATGACCCTTGCACGTGTTGTATCCATCTTTGGTGGCTCTGATGCAAAATTGGTGGTTCCATACAGCAATAAGCGCCCCATTGGAGCCAGGTTTATCCACATGATGCACGGCCCCACGTGTGCTGCTTGATTGCTTGCATTCATGTTCACACGTGCATGTTGCAAACATACGTGCTCCTTCCACAACGTTGCACTGGCATCTATGGTTGGT
Organism: Scenedesmus sp. KT-U; assembly: GCA_029853055.1. Taxonomy (NCBI): domain Eukaryota; kingdom Viridiplantae; phylum Chlorophyta; class Chlorophyceae; order Sphaeropleales; family Scenedesmaceae; genus Scenedesmus; species Scenedesmus sp. KT-U. The sequence continues at coordinate 2,382 of JARWLF010005060.1, forward strand.
GTGTTGCCAGCACTGTCAACTGTTATGATTGGCCGGTCACTGACAGTTTGTCGCCAAGTAGTAGCAGTGACGCTGGCGTTGTTCATGCAAACATCTGTATGTTGTCTGAGTGTTCTGATGAGGCTCTTACCAGCCAAAACTCAACATCAATCGTCAACTTGTGAGCACAGGGATCAGCACAGCAGCAACAGAGGGTTTAGCAGTTTAGGGCACATGGATCGGCACAACAACAGCAGAGGGTTCAGCAGTTTAGGGCACACGGATAGGCACAATGGCAGCCGAGGGTTCATGTGTGAAGTAACTCAGAACCCTTACCCCGCCAGTCTTGGTCAGAAGCTCTGGTGTGTCATAATAGTAATCCCTCGTGCTAAACCCACCCCATTGCCGGGTATATTCTCGGCCAGAACCCTTTGATACAAGACTTGTGACATCAGGGTTAGCATGACACGGCAAGACGCAAGCTGCATGCAATGCGAGTGGTTAGGCCGGCACTTCTACCAGGGATTCGCTGTCGCTGCTGAGTGTAGAAGGCCCCCCGAAGGGTTCTTCCGAGAGAAGTTGAGAAGTGGACTGGTATTCTGCTTTCGGTTGCATCATTCGTTGCTTGAAAGCTTGGGTTCGCTCGGTGCAACACGCCGCTTCAGGGAGACTTTCGAAACACTTCAGTGCAACAGGCAGTCACCAGGCATGTACCCTTTGGGTGCAGCAACATACAGAACAAAAATATCAAGCAGATCGCAATGGAACCAGAGGTTGTGTGCTTTGGGAGCAACCGCCATTTGCCTCTGCATGCTGACTGTTTCAGTAAACTTAGTGTTCACGCACGTGGCTCGCTTCGACCCGCGTGATAATCAGACATTGTGGGAAAACCAAGATCGATCTATAGCTCAATTCAATGGCAAGCCTGAAGTCTGGGCCTTGGGTCCACACGTTCAAGCCCAACAGCAGCAACTGGCCTCATTGTTGGACAGCGAGTCCTTGGCCGAGTTGAGGGCACTATGTGGACGTTGTCTGTACAGGACACTCACATCGTACGTTCAGATCCACGACTTTGGCAGGACCACCGTGGTCTTGACTGGTGACATTCCTGCAATGTGGTTGCGGGATAGTGCAGTACAGATGGCACCCTACTTGCCGAGAATGCAAAAGCATCCGGGCATCAGGCAGGTAATAGAAGGTACAATCAGGGCCCAGTCATACTTTCTTCTGCAAGATCCTTGGGCTAACGCCTTCAACCCAAAGTATGTTGTGCCCACCACTCTACCAAAATATGACCGCCAACTTGGGCGTGGAGGGTGGGTGTGGACACGAAACTTCGAACTAGACTCAATAGCATACTTCCTCAATTTCTTATGGAACTACCACCAGACCCCTGGGCTTTGGAGTCCTGGCGCTCTGTTACGGGAGCCTTTGGTGCATGATGCTATTGTGGTTGTATTAAGACTTTTGCAGGTAGAACAGCATCATGAAGAGTTGTCACCATATAGGTGCGGGACAGACAGAGTGACTTTGTATGCAACACCATGTGAATCATGATTGTTGTGACGAACTCTCATGGAAGGGCGTACGAGGTCTATACCACACATTGTTTGATTTCGGGTATTTGCACTGCTATGTTGAGGACCATGCGCAATTTGCAGATAAGTATTGACCGATACAAGACATGCCTTGCTAGTTTGTGGGGACTTGTGTGCACTGTCACAAGCGGAGATGCAAGCCAACGTGTACTTCACATGGAAATAGCAGCAAAGCCATTTGACGCGAGAGACGATGGAGGAAGCAATCATAACCACAAATGAAACAAGATGCAATACATGCAATGATCCGATACAACATGGTGTTGGGATGTCATGTTGATCTTATTTGATGATGCTTGTTGTATCATAGGTACTCAGAACTTTCCAGAGGCGGGCTTGGACCTCCGTGCGGCTACACAGGTATGGTTTGGAGTGCCTTTAGGGCAAGTGATGACCCTCAAAAGTATAGTTTCAACATTCCCGACAACATGTATCTATGGGGTGCCCTCAATCGCTTGCGGAGACTGAACATGATGATTTGGAATGATCCATATATCACCAACGTGACACAACAACTTATGAATGATGTTCACATGGGCATCTTGCGGCATGGGATAATTCTGAGCGAATCTGGACTAAGATTGTATGCCTATGAGGTAGATGGGCTTGGGAGCTCTTTATTGGGTTTTGATGATCCCAATCTACCGTCTTTGCTTTCTGTTCCTCTGTTGGGATATGAGAATTTCGATGTGGATGCGTATCAAAACACAAGACAGCTGATCTTGAACAAGTCCAACCCTTTCTACTTCGAAGGTCAAGTCTTAAAAGGTTTGGGCTCCCCACACACTAACCACCGGTATGTTTGGCCCTTGGCGACTATTGTTGATGCGCTCACCAGCGACTCACCAAATGAGCAAGCAAAAGCGTTGCAAATGGTGTTGAAAATGGCACATGGCAATGGCTTGGTGCATGAAAGTGTGCATGTTGACAACATCAACATGTTCACAAGGCCCGAGTTTGGTTGGGCTAATGCCATGTTAGTAGTTGCGGTGGAGCATCTGCTAGGCATAGATTGTGACGTTGAAGCGGAAAAGCATAGACTCGACAAAATCAAGCAGCGAGAATTGGTCGAAGTCAAGGTCCCACCCAACAAGGGAAGTGATGAACCATCATACTATGAGCGGTTAGAGGCAACAATGAATCATATACATGGGAAGAAATGATGCAAAGTGGTCTTGCAACAGGCCCAACAATCTTGACGATTGTCGTGTGCACTGTGTCACATGCAATGGACAAATATCATGGTAGTAAGTCCTTCCATGCACTAGGGAGCCCTCACTCCATTAGCACCGGTTAGCTGGACGGGTTGGTTTGCTTGGAAGCGTTTGGAAGATTGCTTACAAGGATTTTGCGTACATGCAAGCAGTGCCATGTTGTGCTCTGCCTGTAACATGACGGCGGCAAAAAGCTCCGGGTTGATAAGACTCACCCGCAAGTTGTAAAAGCAAAGTGCCTGGTTTCCGGTGTCCTCTTGTAGTTATGCACGCCCAACAATATCTATCATTGTCTGATGGTTGTGGTTGTCTACATTGCCGTTGATGTCCCAGCTAGCAAGCTTTGATAGATTGCAGCTCTGGTTTATACACACTACATGGATCTTTGTCACATTTTGTTTTCGAGTGTACTAGGACTCACACATTGCGTGAGAGGATGTATGATGAAATCAGGATGATAGATGACTGCAGGCCTGGGAAGGTGCCAATGGCACACATCTACCACAGGCCCAAGTGGGCCTGAAGATGCAAGTCAGTATACAATAAACACGTTGGTGTGCATTACAGCTGCACTACAGTCAACACCACATCCACTCACTGGTTGAGTGGATTATCCACTCAACCCTTGAGCACCCTAACCATGAGACTTAGCTGCCATGATGGCATGAGATGCCATGATGGTCATGAGCTACCATGATGTCATGAGGCACCATGTTGATCATGAGCTGCCAGGATGGTCATGAGATGCCATGATGATCATGAGCTACCATGAGGCGCCATGATGCAGTGTACATCATGTACCCTTGGGACGTGCTAGTCTACTTGTCTACGATCGACTCCTCACATGATAGTATACAGGGTAGACATGTAGACATGCAGGTCATTTGTGTAGAGTCAAAAATCCATAGATGGTCACCGGCGGTCGGAAGTGTGTGCCGGTCGGTAGCTAGCGCAGCCGTGAGACTACCTTGTCTACATGTCTACAAGCGAGTCAGCATCATGCAGCATTGAGTATAAGTCAAGACTACCTTGTCTACCTTGTCTAATACTCTACATGTCTACTAGTCAAGTCTGCATCATACATTACAGTGTAGATTTGTAGACCTGCAGAATCAAGTGACTACTGACTGAACTTATCAACGACCAATGTGTGCACACATAATAGCGTGTTGTGTCAATATGCTAGCCACCCTAGTGAGACTACTTTCATGGTAGTCAGTTGTCTCCTTGTCTACTAGCCCGAGTCTGCATGCAACGTCGAGTATACCTTGAGACTACCTTGTCTACTTGTCTACATGACTACAAGTCAAGCACACATCATGCAACAGTAAGTATTCCTTTGAGACTACCTTGTCTACATGACTACAAGTCAGGTTGAGTCAAGTCGAAGTTAGCATACTCTTAAGACTACCTTGCCTACATGTCTACATGACTACAAGTCAGGTTGAGTCAAGTTATCTCAGTTGAGTCAAGTTATCTCAATTGAGTCAAGTTGAGTCGAGTTAACTCAGTTGAGCCAAGGCATCCGAGTCAGCATGTAACTTTGTGGAACGTTCCAAGTCATCTGGATTACACAATGAGTCCCTTGGCAATATAGTACAATCATGTGATACAACACCGAGTGTGCAGCACTCAACTCAGTCTCGACTCCAACTCATCAACTCACCTGAGTCAACAGTAGACTAGTCAGGATTCCGAATCCTAGGCTAGGGCTAGCCCCCCCTTATCTCTATGACGCTTGAGCACAAGTTGTCAACCTGACGCATATTGCTCTCAATGATTGCAGCAGTTGACCACCGCCACCCCAACTTTCACACACATTGCTAGCAGCATGACCACCTTCAACACACACACTTGGTGCAAAGCTATGTGTCTATTATTTGCTAGGGTTTGCTAGAGTTTATGGTTCAGCATGCTTTACCACAAGTGGCGGACGTTGCTATGGTTGTTTTGGCACATGTTGGCACATGAAGTCGAATGTTGAGCTTGTTGTGTGTGCTAGGGTTTGTGTGTTGAGCTATGACCATGTGCCGCCACTTGGTGCAAAGCACTTTATGTGCCGTGGTTTCACTAGGGTTTTTAATTTAGCATGCATACCCACATGTGACGGATGATGCTATGATTGTTGTGGCACACCAAGGCACATGGAGTGAGATGTTGAGCTTGATCTTTCTGCTAGGGCTTGTGTGTTGAGCTGCAAACAAGTGCCACCACTGGTGCAAAGCACTCTATGTGTCTAACCAACGTCAGATTGAATTCTTGAACTGCTATGCTGGAGTTGCTGTGTGATCGAAAGATCACATCGCATTCTCTCTTGATGTGAAGGTGTAATGATTGACAATGGCTACCGCTATCGGACTCAAGTCGAGCGAGCTTTGTATGCTACCGTGGACATTGAAAAGTGAGCGACTGGTTTCGAACTCTTCGTCCCTCAAAGGTTGCTTGAAGCAACCCACACAGAGCGAACATATACTCGCCATCCGACACTGAAACAGGGCAGGTCCCAACACAGGTTTTGGGACAGCTGGCTGCTGTAGTCAACTGATCTCACCCTGGCTTGACATCATGCACAACATGGATATATGAATGCATACATGCACAAGCGACTGTGCTGTTGGGCATGTGACAATGCTGAGCAGGTGTACCGGCAGCATCCGTTGTAGCCTACCGTTGTATCCGTTGCATTCGTTGTAGCAGTGCACCAATGAGGTTCACGAGGTGATACAACAACCGAGACCTACCTTTGCATGTTCCAAATACTGTAAGATCCTGGGGGCGATTATCTATGGAACACGCACGCATGCTATCATCCGCTATAATCCCGCTATAATTCGCTACAATTCCGGTGAGTTACACGGGAGTCCAGCAGTTGATGTAGACACAGACACGTGTTACAGGGTTCAGAGTTGTTGCTACCGGACCCTGCTAAACCCTGATAAACCACCAACAGTGGGAATTCAGCTTATTTAGATCTAAGCATTGTCTGATAACGTGACAGGGGTTTAAAGCACCCAATTCAGCGCTGTTTGAACCGCAACACCCACAAAACTATCCAATAATGCTACTCATGTATCATCTTGAAACAAGCCATGTATGCAAGCACATCTTTGTGAAAGAAAGTTGGGCTCGTGCAGTGATGCATGCAAACACGTATGACACAAACGAAACAACGCAATGCTGCTTCTGATCTTTGTGTGCACAACCTCACAGCCGTTTGCACCGGCTATGGGCCGTGACTTGGTCCAGAGCCTCAATCAAACTTTCAGCACAAACTATATGCATGTACTTCTATTCTGCACAACCAACCACTTGCAACACTCTCAACTTGCTGCCTACATGTGTCAAAAAATATAATTCACTTGTTGCTATTGTACCGGAATCGCATACTATGAAGAACGGCTCTGAGCTGCGTTCTACACTGCATAGAGCCTCCTACACTCAGGAACAGTGACGGGTTGTTGCCGTGGGTTGCTTGCATGTCTGCAATGTGCACAAAGAGTCATCACTGAGATGGATGTGGCTTGCAACGCACTAGCATTCCTTGATGGATAGACATCGCAAATTGGGTTCATGTTGCTTGCTGTTGATCTTGTGCACCCTGGTCTTGCATTGACCACATGCACTGTAGTCACACACACAAGCAACATCGAATGCTGAATACGTACCTGTAGCCATGATTTTGTGTGATCAACACACAAGCAGTACTGCTGAACGCTCCACATTGCGAAACAGAAGCGCCATTTGTTGCATTTGTGTTCTTATTGAGCAGACCCGCAGCAGTCACCAAATAGCGGTAGTTGCTATCCCTCAATAAAAGCTAGCTCAGCACACAAAGAGTATGGAGACTGCTCTGGTACAGCTGTGAGAGATAATACCAACGGGATGCTATTTATACCGTCTCATGTCCGGGATTGCTCTACTTGTTCCGTTGCTACACCCGGACACTCGCTGACTCCTTGATACCCAGTTCCGCTTGTTCCGCTTGTCCCGGTACCGCTTTGTAGTCCCGTTCTCCGACTTGTAAAGTTGGCAAGTCCTTTGACATTGCAGACACCCCCAATCACCCCAGTTCCGCTTGTTCCGCTTGTCCCGGTACCGCTTTGCAGTCCCGTTCACCGACTTGTGAAGTTTCTAAGTCCTTTGACATTGCAGACACCCCCCATCACCCCAGTTCCGCTTGTTCCGCTCGTCCCGGTACCGCTTTGCAGTCCCGTTCACCGACTTCAACAGTTTGTAAGTCGTTGACATTGCAGATACCCCAGTTCCGCTTGTTCCGCTCGTCCCGGTACCGCTCTGCAGTCCCGTTTTCCGACTTAGGAGGTTTCTAAGTCCTTTGACACTGCAAACACCCTCAAGCACCCCAGTTCCGCTTGTTCCGCTCGTCCCGGTACCGCTCTGCAGTCCTGATCTCTGACTTTAACAGTTTGTAAGTCGTCGACACTGTAGACACCCCAGTTCCGCTTGTTCCGCTCATCCCGGTACCGCTCTGCAGTCCCGTTTTCCGACTTAGGAGGTTTCTAAGTCCTTTGACACTGCAAACACCCTCAAGCACCCGAGTTCCGCTTGTTCCGCTCGTCCCGGTACCGCTCTGCAGTGCTGATCTCTGACTTTAACAGTCTGTAAGTCGTTGACACTGTAGACACCCCAGTTCCGCTTGTTCCGCTCATCCCGGTACCGCTCTGCAGTCCCGTTTTCCAACAAAGAAAGTTTCTAAGTCCTTTCACACTGCAAGCACCCTCAAGCACCCCAGTTCCGCTTGTTCCAGTCATCCCGGTACTCTTCTGCAGTCCCGCTCACTGACTTGAAACTCTTTCGAGGCCTTGCAGGTACGCTAGGGTTACTCCTGAAACTCACAACGAACAAGTCACAACCTCAACTCTCCTACTAACATGCTACTTGCAGGCACAGATGATGACATTGGTGCACAACCTACTGTCACAACACACTGTGACTGACAACTTTCACAACAACAAAAAAACTACAGCATAAGCTTCTCTGCGACTGCTACCTTCTCGTTCTTGCTAGCTTGCTCCTTGTGATGTGCATCATCAATTGCTTCAGCTGCTCGTACTGGTTCTGCTGTGGGCCATACTGCCTTGTCCTACACTGCTACTGCAGCATCCTGTGCGGCATTCGCTGCTAGTTCTGTTCTCTCAATGTGAGCACAAGAGTGATGATCTTTTGATTGCCCTGTCTGTTGTTGTTGTTGTTGTTGTTGTTGTTGTTGTTGTTGTTGTTGTTGTTGTTGTTGTTGTTGTTGTTGTTGTTGTTGTTGCTGCTGCTGCCGCTGCCGCCGCCGCTGCTGCTGCTGCCATTGCCGCTGCTGCTGCTATACACTCCTACAACATGAAGATGAACTGCGTGGGTGAGTGGCAACTTGCTGACCGCTTTGACACTAACCCTCGCCGACCTCCATGCCTAACCTGGTCCCCTAAACTGCGTGGGTGAGTGGCAACTCGCTGACCGCTATGACACCAAACCCTCGCTGATCGCTATGCCTAACCTGG
>JARWLF010005162.1:0-11860 GCA_029853055.1 Scenedesmus sp. KT-U
ATGCAGGACACAATGTGGGTTGCCAGGCTGCTATAGCACTGTACTGTACTGCTGTACTGAGTGTAGATAGATGTAATGCAGATATAGGCTGTTCAGAGAACTTTGCATCGACTTTTGACACGCAACCGTCAGAAAGGTGTCACATGGTTGGACCACTTGTTGTCATCATGTCACCTGGTACTTTTCCCTTGACTGTATTACTGCAGGCGCAGCTTGGATATCACAAGCGAGAAAAGCATCTAACAACACCACCAGATGGCATTATCTGCTGAGACAGAAGCCACCATTTCAGACTGATGATTCAGCGCACAGATCACAGTACGCACCTTCTCATATAAGACAGACTCAAAGACACACTGATGATGGTCATGCAGCACAGTGCTGCGCAGTGCAGATGGGCGTCCAGCTTCTCTGCGGCACAGTTTTTGACAGTTGAAAAGTGACTTGACATAAGCAGTCGTTATGATGTGTGACATAGCGTAATCAGTAGCAAGTGGGGCAGCTGACTGGTGTCGCGAGACTTGCCGACTTGCCGCAAGTTGCCAGGCATACTTCCATAATGTCATCTCAGCAGATGAAATCGCAGCTGTGAGGTACAGCATGTCACATATATGATGATTCGGACCCAAGTCATTCTGGCGTCAATCAGTGTCTGTTATAGAGGATACCTAGCCACATGCTTGTGTTGATCTGAATCATTATACAAAGCAGGTTTCAAGCCTTGGTTGTTGCAGCGTCGCCATCAATACAGTGGTGACTGTGATGACTGTGGTACATAGTTCTGTTCCCGCTGAAGTCTTCAGTGCTTTGTCAACTCCTGCAACTCTTGCATAGGTGACTCCGAACTCGGAGTCACCAAGGTTCTTTTCGGCTGCAATCATAGCTACTGTACAGCCTGTACACTGAGTTACAGCCTGTACACTGAGTGTAGCAGCATACAGCTGCTATTGTATCATACATCTCTGTTAATACTACTCATCTTGACAGGGTGTGGAAAGTGGCAAGATCAATGTACTGAAGCTAGTAGCTACATCGTTCTCCTGGGTATCATTCAACAAAGACAGCGGCCGTCCAACGAATGATTGCAATGCTGCTCTGAACCTTCGACAGCTCCAACCGTTGGCAGTGCAGTCTTTATCGAAGAAGACAAGAAGCTGAGCTGTAGCCTCGTCACTGGGAACCTTCTTTGTGCTTGGTTACAAACGTGTTTGACCTGGACCGGGCCACTATTGCACATGTACTGGCCCCCAAGGTACTGAATCTGGCGTGCTGTGCTGCTTCTTTACAGGTAACTGGTCAGCTTGGATGACAGAGGTGCAGAGCGTGCGACATGTCCCAGCTTCTTCTTCGGGTGGCGGCCCCTTAGGAGCAGCAGTTGTTGTTCTTAAGACCAGCATAATGTTGCAAGTAAACCCGCTCCGACCTTCTGGCCCTTGGGTAGCATAAGCACTCATAACAACTGCCAGTGAGGTGACTTCTTTTGCTATACAAAGAATTTTTGGTGAACAGTGCTGCCACAGCTGAGTCAGCGGCTCCATTCCATGCTGCCACTGACAGCTACTAGCCATTGAATATAGAATTGCTGTGCTCAGAAACTTCCAGCGTTACTTCGAGCCGTGTCACAAATCCAGGCCTCCCATGCTGCATGGCCTGCTATACGCCTTGATACTAACATGCTGGTATCTGCGGGCCACCACTGGAGCTTTCGCTGCATCATATCCAACTGATGTTGATAAGTGCTGCTGACGTGCCTGGCAGAGTCTTTGGCTCCTGTCAGCTGCCCTGCTGCATTGTGGGTTGGGTCCAGAGTAGCACCTGTCAGCTGCTTGTAACTGCAGCAGCATCACCTGCTGCTAGTTTCAACTCAACTTGCTGCGCTTGGGACCAGCAGCCAACGTCAGTCCCGTTGCTGCTCTCTTTCCTGTGGTTGTGTTACTGCTGTCCATGCTGGCGTCCTGCATGCCATCAACAAGCAGGAGAGCACAGGAGTTACTGGCATCGAGATAACATAGTGATGACAGAAGGGCTGCTCATCTGCTCGCAGCCTAGAGACATATGCACAAGCTCTTAGGTGAATTTTCTGTCAGTGTTGCTACTGAGCATGCCGTGGCAAGTTGTGATTGCTGCGGAGCCAGAACATCTGTGCACTTGGCAAGGCCTTGATGTTGCAAGCAATTGGTCAAGTTGACATACCAGTAGGGCTGGAGCTCCTTGTGCGACATTTCGCCGTGCTCCACCCTTGGCAGCTGTTTCACAACCATTCACCTGCAACACATACCATACAATGCATATCCCGGACTGCTGTTGCTGCATGTCATTCCTCAGACGATATGCAGTTGCTACGCTGGCAGTTTGGGTCTACATACAGGAGGTGATCGGCAAAGCAATGCAGATCTGACACAGTAGCTTACCTTGGCTGCAAACTTCAGACTGCACAAGCTCTCCTGTGCTGATGCTGGTTCTGGGTTGATGTGGACAAACATGAGCGTCTTGCCATGACCACCCAGACACGGCTGCAAGCAGTAATCACAACCACAAGTCAGATATGTAGTAGCATGCGCTATTGGGACCAACCCACACCGAAAGTAGAAACCAACACGTGCTGCAAGCTCTGCGGGATGCTCACAGAGAAGTGGTGTCTGCTGGAAGCGTGGCAAAGGCATTGCTGCTAGTGGTACACTGGCCTGCAACTCACCTGCAGCAGATATGTGAGCTTGCTGTTACGGTATGGTACATGGCTTGTTTTTGACGATAGAGCAGCAAACACGTCCCCGAGAGCGCTCAAACTCTGGTTGATGCTGCAGGCCTCCCTCTTGCGCATGTCCTCAACCATAGAGCGATCAAGACGCTCACTGTAGGACAGCAAACCAACGTGTCAGCTGGCACGGACATCAAAGGGTCGGCAGTAGACATCACCATCAGCTGTAGTATCTACTGCCTGATACACCTATGCACACCAATGGTCCAGCTGGTAATGGATCTTAACAAGCATGGTCTCATGCAAGGCAGCAAGGCCACCGGAGCAGAACACTCACACAAATTATGCCATATATCCAAGATCTGGTACCCCTCACCTGCCAGCTAGGTCCACCAGACACAAGCTACCAGTGAGATGTGTGTTGCTTGCTGCATGACTGGCACTAATGTACAGCATGAACACACAGTGACTCCGGCTTGATACGGCGTTCATAGCAGTTGCCTCGCACGCTCGAGCTTCTTGAGCCCTGGTCATGAGTGCTGCTGCGCTTGCTGCATCTGTCACAGGCAGGCGGTTGGCGCCTATGACTGTAGTATGGCCACCTGTTGCGTCGTGCTTGATGGCGTTGTTGTCAGTGATGCGGCCGGCATCTGGTCGACAGCCAGCGCCCTCAGCTAACAAGTCCCTAGGTACCACACAAGCAGTAACAGCATATCAGTCTCAGTTGTGGCTGAAGAGCTGTACTGCAGATCAACCAGGCATGCTAGAGCCAAATCAGTGAACAACTGCGACTTGACGGCGTGCGTAAGATCAGAGAGGCATGGCTACGTTGCTACTGTCCTGGCAACCACACAACAGCTTCTCACCTCAACTGGTTGTTGTAGACTTCTATGCAGGATGCAGATAGGCTGTACTGCCATTCCTGCTCTGTCAACTGGGCGACAGACTCCAAAATCTGCAACAGTGAACAAAGCATCATGTTACAGCATCTGTCACCTACTACCACTCGCTTCTGCTATGCAGGCGCCATCTGTACGTCTGCCAAGGCAGCCAAGTACAGAACCATTGCTATAGCACGGCTCCAACACGTTGAACTACATGCAGCAGAACCGCTACGACCTGGAATCAGGGAGCCTACCTGGTTTACGGCCCTTGGCATGAGGCCTTGCTGTTCTGGCGTGCTTCCACCGCTCATGGTGTATGTCTTACCAGCACCTGTCTGACCGTAGCTAAACAAGCACACATGGTATCCATCAAGGGCACTCTGGACCAGCTCACAGACACTGTCAAACACCTGTGTAAGCACCGGCAGCAACACCACCACAGTTGGACAGGAACTTGTGAAACTGCAGGCCTGTGCAGGCTCAGCTAACAGAAGGGTTTCAAGAACAGCAAGGGCAGGTGCAAACCATGAATCAAATGTACACAGCAAGAAAGGCATCAGCCCGAGCAGGATGCTGTCCCAGGATGGACTTACTTGTTGCTGCGCTGTCCCTGGAGGGAACACCTTGTCAAAGCTGAACTGGTGTTCCTTGTTGTCCAGGGCAAGTGTCAGACTTGTGCCGCCAGCAAGACACTTGACCGCACTTTGCGGATGAGGACGTACACGGCAGAATACACGGATCTGCAGCATAAACACACAGCTCCTTCTTGCACTCTCCGTCAGGTGCAGAGTACTGCATTTCAAGTAATGTCACCAGCGCCACAGATATGTTCTCTGCACATGTCAGGGTGTTATGCCATGCATCTACCAAGTGCACTGAAGCTGGATCCAGCTGTGGTTGCCTGCAGCAGCAAGATGCGTCTGCCAAAACCCCTACGGAGATGTTTGAGGCAGTGTTGTCGCTGCTCTGGCCAGACTCACATTGCCTCTCAACTCCACCATCTGGTTGTGCAGGTCACGCCTTGTCCTTTCAGCAGTAGCTGCAGCTGCTTGCAGGTTGCTGATTCTGCCCAGCAAGCGCCCCACAATATCTCGCTGCTCTCCCTCGCCCATGACCTCCTGCAGGGCCTCGAACTCACTCTCCAGGTGAGCCAGCCTTGATGCCTGCTGTGCTGACTTGGCCTTGGCTTCATCCAGGGCAGCATTGGCAGCTTGCAGAGCTTCTGACAGCTCCGCTGCTCTTGTGGTTGCTTCTGCAACCGTGCTTTCAAGCTCCAACACCTGTCAAGCAGAGAGAGCCAGCACCACTCAGCAGCACAAAGAGTGGGAGTGCCAGAGGAGAGTGGCCACAATGCCGCAGCAGTACTCACCACAGTACCAACAACAACACAAACCACCATCATGGCCATTGAGTGAACTCAAGTGAGTTTGTCAGGAGCCATCACATGCTTGCTGCTGGGTTGTCAGGTGCATCTGTTACCTTGGCCTGCACAGCTGCATGCTCAGTCACCAACGTGTCATGAAGAGTCTGCAGCTCCTGCATTGCCGTCTGTGCCTGGTTCCTAGATGCATCTGCTGCTGTCAGTTGCTGCCTGACAGCCTCCAGCTCAGTATTAGCAGCTGTCAGCTGAGTACGCGCTTCTTCTTTGTCGGCCTGGGACCGCAGCAGCAGAATAGACACAGAGAAGTTGTCAGCAGCTGACTACAGCAAGGACTCACCCCCACTCTCTGCGACAGTTCTGCTTTGGCTCAACTTGTGCTATGATGCTGCGGTGTCACACAAGTGGGGAGACCTACCTTCAACTGCTCTAGCTGCTTCTGCAGCAAAGCTCTCTCCGCCTCATGCTCTTCAGCTTCTGTTTTTAGCTGTTGCTGAGCGGCATCCAGCCTGCTCCCCTTTAATCGAAGCTCATTCTCCATCAGCATCAGCTTGTCGCTCTTGCTGCTCAGGTCCTGCTGCAGCTGGCTGCATTCGGCTGTAGCAGATGCTAACGATTGTTCAGCTGTACTTAACTGCATGCGCACCTGCGGACAGAAGTTGTTCAAGGTGACTTTCTGTACCATCACAACATGCTGAGCCACAGGAGCAGGATCACATCAACAGAGGATTGGTGCACTGTGCGTCAGTATGCCAAGTAGGATGGACAGCACAGTGCTCCAACGACCTAATTGGTCCTTGACATAACTCAGCTGTCCCTGCCACAGAGTTTGACATGCAGCATAACAATCAACGAGACGTACAACAACTCTGAATGTTACCTCTGTAAGTTCTGTCATGAGGGATGCCTCTGCAGACTGCTTGCCCTGTAAGCTAGCCTGTAACCCTTCCTGCAGTTTCAACAAGCTGTCCAGTTGCTGCTGAAGCTTGGTGAGCTGGGTGTTGGCTGCTGCAAGTTTGGCTTCCAACTGCTCATTATCAGCCTGAATACAAAAGCACAACCAACATCTAGCTCAGATACCAGCCACTTACGTAGAGGTGCATTCAGGAGTACTTGATGACATCATGTGCAGCTGCTACAGTACATCACCAGGCAGATGACAGGCTTAAGAGCACATGGTCTGTGACCTTTATAACAGCCATAGCTATCCGCATCATGCTCCATACCTTGAGCTGTGCTTCTTTGCGCTCTGCTTGTTGCCGCTCATCCCTCAACTGCTTCACAGCTTCCCCTTGTGTCATTTGTACTTCTCGTAGCTGTTGACCAGAGGCCTTGCGCAGCTCCTGCATGTCAGCAAATACCATACATGAGTCATCCAGACACCACCAGGAAACTGTTCACACTAGTCACAAGTTGTGGCACACTGTGCTAGACTTTGAGTGTGTCTGTCATGTTGGCTTAGGCTGCTGCTTGCAGGGAGAAGCTGCTAACCTTGATCTCCTGTTCCAGCTGCTGCCGTGCCAGCTCAGCGCGCTTCGCATCGTCTCTTGCACGCGCCCGCTGCTCCTCAAGACCCTCAACCTCTCGTTGCAGACGAGATACCTGCAGCAGGCCACGAGTCAGACACATGTGAGAGGTCTCACACACACTGGTGCTAATCAGCACAGAGCGGCTAGACAAACACACTACAAGCTGGTGGTGACAGCTGTATCGTATAGTGAACCACAGCCTGTCATCCACGCAGCAGCACTGGTATACTGCCTTCGAAAACCATACACGGCTCTGAAAAAAGATCATAGATCAGCTTGTCGTCAAGATCATGACCAGCTGGTGATTGATCAGCGTCAAGCAGACCTCATATTTCTGCGAATCCAACGAAGTGACCCATGCTGCTCTCTCAGACTTGTATGTTGCCTCTGTCTGTGCTGCTGCTGCCCTGGCCAATGCTGCCTCAGCCTCTAGTCGCTTGAGGGAAGTCTCAGCATCCAGCCTCACTTTCTCAATCTGCAGGCAGCAGTGATGAGGTGCAAGTAATGTTCAATTTTCGAAGCAGTGAGTGTTCAGCAGTGCTTGCATCATTGCTAACATACCCTGGACCTGATAGGATGCTTTGCAGTGCCAAGCCATGCTGCAGCATCTACTGCTGCATAGGGTGGCATTTGTGCACAACTCAAAAAACAGGTTGCTTGCTGGTTCATCACCTCCTGATGGACCTCCTTCTCTGTCTTCACACACATCTCCACAAACTTGCTGGTCTTGCCTGCCATATCTCGCATACAGCGACGCAGCAACTTCACAAGGCCTGCACAGTGCAAAATAAGCCGCATAACTGTGAACTTTGAATAATAGACAAAGAAAGAGTTGCTGTTGCCTCTGAGAGTAAGTAAAGATGCGTTCCGAACTGAGACCCCTGACATCTCTGGTGCAGCAATACAGCCAGCTCTGACAGGTAACTGCGGATGCTGCCTGCAAGTATACTTACCAGCCAGTTCAGAGATACGTGACTGTGCAGTAGCACCATCCTTGGTCCGCTGCAGCTGTGCTGACAGTGCTTGTTCACACTGATTCAAGAACTCGGGATCATTGAAGCTGCTGCTTGCTAGCTGACCCAGTCTGCTGCCTGGAAACTTGTCTAGGAACTGCAGCGACTGCATTATGCCAGCTGTGTCTGCAATGCTGCAGTGCAGCTGCAGGTTTTCACAATTGTGGAGTGCAGCCAGGCTCCCTAAGGTGCCTGTGTCTCCACTTGAACTGCGAGCTGCTGTGCCAGCAGCAAGGGCGCTTTCTGGTGCAGCATCTGTCATGATGCCGCCTACACTTGCTGGGGCCGCTGCAGCTGCTGCATCCGCCTTCTTTGCGTGGACAGACCTCGGGGTTGACTGCAGCCTACCACCATCCCTGTTAGTGTCACGCTTCAGAAGGGCTAGTTTCTGCTGTAGGGCCTCATACTCGCTCTGCAGTTTGTCCATCCCTAGCTGACCAGAAACCCGGCGACAAGTCCTGTCGGCGATGGGGCGATCACCAACTGCTTCTTCTGTTGTCTCGTTCTTTGCTGAAGCAGGCCCTGCCGCTGCAAGTATGCTGCGGTTGCAGCGAGTCGCTGCACCTGCTGCAGTCGCTGACCTGCTGCTGAGTGCGGCGGTGGTCTTTGGCGCAGCAGGGATTGATGATTTTGTTGCGCTACTGGACCTCGTCTGTGTTACAGATCTGCCGAATGCACGCCCACTGGACTGCCTCTGCTGGCTATCTCTTCCAGCTGAGGTGGGTGGTGTTGGTAGCTTGGATGCAGACAATCTGGGCACTACTGACTTTTTCTTGATGGGAGTTCCAGATATCTTCCCAACTGGCAGGCCCTTGGATCTGCTGGTATTTATATTCTCTTTTCCTTTGCTAATGCCGATGTTTGTGTGTGCACCAGACGCTCTTGTCTTTGGTCTGACGCCTGGGTCCTCACTAACACTGTTGTGAGCTACTGGTTTTAATGCACGCTGCCATTTTCGTTTATCTTCTTGTTTTGGTTCCATAAAATCAAATAAGAGAAGCGATGCTCTGGTCTAGGGCACCCAGGCAGCACTTTCCCATTGAACAACTCACTGACAACGTTGATCAGCGACAGGCATGAGGTACGCAGGTAATAAACGTTGCTCTATTCACTTTTCTATGCAAAGCTCGGCCTCTGCATCAAGCTAAGCAGTCTGTTGGTTGGCTGTCAATGTTGAATGACAGGGACCGAGCAACCGCACTCATAAGCAAAATATTCAGTCATATCATCTTTCTCATTCTGATTTCGACGGCTCTACCTTCTTACTTTTTCAAAACATATCTGTGCCGCTTGCGCTCCTGTTGCAGCTTGTCAGAAGCAACAACAGTCAAGGCCGAATCACGCTTTTTATGCAAACAAAAGACCATTCGGTAGTTGCTGTCCACTTGCTACTGATGCCGGCAAACATGCTGACCAGCAGCCGGTACAGTTTGCGATCAGTCGGTGTTTCTGTGACAAGAAACCATCAAGTCAATCAACCTGGAAGATATGAAAGCGTCCGTGCAAGTGATCAACACAGCGCAGCACGCTCCTATCACCTCAGACTCCCCTATACCACCCATGGCTGACTTGCAGTATCGGTTACAACCTAGCGGTCTAATCGTGGAGATCCGCCTCAGGTCTGGCTGCAATCCAAGAAGAATGCTGTGGAGCGCAGCGTGTGTGCAACAGAATCTTCAAGCCTGCAGCCAATGCACATCCTGCTACCTCACCCTGTCTAAACTGACTACCTGGTACCGGAGTAGTCTACATCTCATAGCCCCAAAGCGCGTAACAAGCGATGCAGTGCATGTAACAAAGCCTTACATACTCCTCCTGGCGTGTGCTTTTATGCTTGCTGCGATCAATCCTGATGTGCACAGCAAGACAGTAGCAGCTGCAAGAGGCCACAAGGATGCTACTAGCTGTGCGTCCTCCTTGCTACTACCCACTGCATCCTGCAACCTATGTGTAATTCGAGTAGTGATGCGGCTGTGATATGCCTGGATACTTGATCTCCTCCACAGCTGCTTGGCCTGAAAGATGGCGTTCGCCAGTCTATACGTGAACAGTGCATATTTGTCCTGCAACTGCATAGAAGATGGACCTGCAGCAAAAGACCAAGCACGTGGATGGCTTCAAGAGCAGATAGCAAGCAAAGGATCGTATTGTTCTACTACTGTTCTGGTCAGCTGCTGATCCCTGTCGAGAGCTGCTACAGTGCTGCCTGACATTTGGGATGACAGCTGTGTTCGAATGTCGAAGCTCAGTGTAGCAGTACATCAGCCTGCCGATACCAGTGGTTGTCCACCAAGCATTGTTCTGACAACAGCTTCGGGTTTGCTGCCGCTGCTGGGATCAAGGCCAATGAACGTCCCCAATCATACACTGTGCCACTGGCATCATCCTCCTGTCACTACGGTGGCCGCAATGCAGTAGGCTGCATACCTCAACATTGAAGGTGCGGCCAACTCAACATGTACTGATCTGATGCAGCGCCTATAAGCTCAAAGTCCTGACCAATCTTGCTACAGCTGCCACCTCCAAACTGGTTGTGGCAAGCAGCCTCCTGCTGAGCCAAGGCACCAAACAGCATGAGCCACTTGCCTATATGCTTCCAGTACAGGATTCGGCATAGTCTCCTTGTGTCTTCCACCAGCATGGCAGGTGTGATGCGTCGTCGATTGCTCCGCACGTCCGGTTCTGCTGCACGTAGTGCTCCTTGCTGCTGCATGGACGTCAGAACAGCATAATGAGCGAACGATACACGGTGCAAGTCGTGAGCTTGCACAGATAGTTGCGTACCATGCAAACCAAGGGGTGGGCAAAGCATACAACGATCAACAGGGCCACCGAACCTCTCGCTGCCCATCCCGCCATTTGACAGACCAACGTTTACACGTGCAACACTGTGGTCGCTACATCGTGACCAGTAATGGTTGCTGAATGCGTATCGAGTTGGCGCGTTTGATGCTACTAGAGCCTTGCAAGGCTCGGAGTGGCCGATGCTGACAACCGACACGCAACGACCCCGCAGAGGTACGGTCGCAGGGCATCTATAACACTGAACGTGTAAATCAGGCTCTCATAGCCAGCTTTTGATTAAACATGTTCAAAAGCAGTTGTTTTACCTTGCAACTCCTGATTCACCAGTGTTCATAGAGTCTCAAGCTTGATTGAACCACTCTGCTGTACCCAACGTGATGCTGTTGCTACCAATGGCTTGTGACATGCGCTACAAGGGACCAAGCACACTGGTAGCAAGTAGCGTCAACAAATTTATGCACATATCATCGAGCCCATGATAAACCTCTCTGCTCCAGAGCCAGTTCTGGCATCACCCAGGTTGTGCCTTGGCTGATTGCAGCATTGACAAGTACAGCTGAATCGCTTCCCCGTCCTCAGATACATCAATGTCATAAGCACTCAGTGGATCCTCTTTGTCTCGTGCTGCTACTGTATGCACTAGCTCTGCTTCAATCTCATCTGCCTCAGACCCACTGGCACTGCTGTCACCATCTGGGTTGTCAACCTGCAGTGGGGCAAGACAACGCCAACCCCTTGCTTACAGGGAGGGCTTGCAACCAATTCTCATGTATTTGAGATAAATTCAAAGGTGCTGATATTTCCATAGTGGTGACTCATGCCACATGGACTGCTTGCAGCAAGATGGTCGCTGTACGGCAGTAAGGTTTTGCAAGCCACGTAGCATCCTTTCAGCAACATTGCAGAAACACATGACTGACGATAGCAACAACAACAAGATTACCTGCGTTGCTTCGCCATCGTTCTCTCGTCCTCTAGAATGGCGTCTTTCAACCGGTGCCACTGCTGCTGCTGCTGCTGGCCTGGCTTCTGCTGCTGATGATGGTCCAGCTGCACCTGCTGTTTCTGGTGGTGCTGCTGCACGAGCCTCTTCCCCAAGCTCCTGTAAGCAGACAGAAAGTAACTAGAGAGCAAGAGCTCAACAACAAGCACATACTTGCATGTCCGATAGGGAATTGATGCATGCAGCCTACACACCAGCTGATCTCCCTTGCTGTTCTGAATTGACGCACTTCAGGTACTAATCGCTGAAGCATGAAGGCATAGAACATAACTCTATCAGCCTGAAGCCCAGCAATTCATCAAGCAGAACATATCCACCACTGTGTCCGTGCTTCATAGCACTTTGTATTAGTCAGATACAAAGTGCTATGAAGCACGGACACAAGACACCTATCGAATTGCTCAGATCGCGTCACTCAAAAAATCTTCACAAACACATGTGCAATCCCAACACATCCAAGTACCCCACCTGTAACTTCTCTACTGCCAGCTGCACTTTATCACGTGAGGCCTTGAGTGCAATGCGAGCTGCCTTCTCCTTGTACCCCATA
>JARWLF010005165.1:0-10101 GCA_029853055.1 Scenedesmus sp. KT-U
GTCTTTGTGATGTTCAGATCATCAGCTGGTGAGCAGGAGAACAGCAGCAAGACACAGGTTGGTATCGGTCATCACGTGCTTCACCTCCGCCAGCTCGATATCAACACCAAGACACGTAGCATCTTACAGTGAAGCTACTGCACATATGACATGTGTTTTGCAGGCAGTAGTTCAGTATGTCATGGTAGTTGTAGGAGTACCATGGACCATCTCATGTTGGAATGGGTATAACGCAAGGTCATGCTACTATAACGCAGCATTCAAGGCTTGTAACAATTGGCAGATCCAGAGACAGTTTTGTGCCATATACGTAACATTGTTTCACACCTGTTATGGGTGGTGGTGGAGCTGGTTCTGTCACATTCACAGTCGCAGTCGCAACGTCATTCTGCCCATTGTTGTCTGGCTGCACGGATAGGGTCACAGTGTTTTCCCATATTCCCACTTGAGTTGCATCATAAGGGAGGCTGTAGATAAAGCTGCTGCCTTTGGTTAGGGTGCCAGTAAGCTGACAGCGCAGAGACCCTCCTCCTTGATCACTACAGGTGGCTGTAAGCACACTCAAAGGTTGCGGCAGTCAAAATGTCGTCACAGGTCAACATGTGAAGTGGGGGTGATGTGCAACACGACAAGGGGCAACCTCAGCAGACAGCTGGCAACCTCAGCAGACAGCACCACACTCAGTGCACCACTGGCTTATCATTTGGTTCCAGACTGCAAAACCAGGTACTGATGAAGACGTTCTGAACATGATCATGATGAATCGCTGGTGAGCTTGTATATGCTTGGACATTTATGTGATCGTGAGAGGCCGGGTGTCACGCACGTCACAAGCAGTTACCTTTTGGTCCATCGACAGCTGAGATGCCTTCCGTGCTGTTGTAAGCCAGTCCAGAGGGCAAGACATCAGTGAAAGTGAACGTTGTGGGCCCCACATCATACTCGCCCTGCATAGCAGAGCGCGGTACACATCATGAGCGTAGGTCAAGATCACCTGGCGGCTGTTGATGCAACATACCACACAAAGCTGATGCTGAATTCAAGTCTGATGCTCACCTCATTGGTGAGGGTGATGATGTAGTTCACACGACTTCCAATGGGGGTGGGGGAGAATTGCGCTTCCTTGCTGATGCTGACATCAGAGCAGACTGCTTTGACAATATCTTGTACGATAGTAATTAGACTGGCATAATCGGACACTGCAAGACAGAGAAAGCAGTGGTACACAGGCTGCCAGAAGTGGAAACAGAGAAGCTGCTGACTTATGAGAAAATTGAAGCAAGTAGGACATTGCAGAACATCTCATGTGCAAAAGCAGCAGCTGTTGTGTCAGATATTCACCTTGAAGATGGCATGTGCATCGTGTTTCGGTGATAGTTGCGGATTCCCTGGCAGATGCTACATCCGACACAGCATCATGCCATGACAGCAATGCCACAAGTTCAGCAAGACAATGCACATGATGTGATGCTGTATACCTTTGTAGTAGTCTCCCAGGCTTTTCAAGAAGGTTTCATCCACGCCACTTCCAACACCAACGGTGACAAACTTGATTCCATCAGCCTTGGCTGTGTCAGCTGCAAGTCACAAGCAGCACATACACACACTGTTGTTTGGAAGCCATCAGAATGCTGATGGCCAATCACTCCTGTCTGCGCAAGGTGCACTTGAGTTTCAAGTATCCTCCATCACCAAACTCAGAGTGTGTATACGCATGCACATTTGTGCCAGCACATAAACAACCATAGCATCGTGTGCAATCACAAGCATATGCTCGATGACAGGGATCATTGTCAGCTGAGCTCGTCCTCAGACATGCACATTGCGCCGATATTAATTCTAGATCTAGATCTATCGCATGTAGACTGGCGGTGTTCAGATGCAACAGCAGCATACGTTACCTCTCCATTCAGTGGACTTTTTTGGACAAGTCTGCAACAACAGAGGAAGAAAGGTATGGGCAGTTACTGGCATGGCATGACACAAGGGGATCAAGGCCCTCTCTGCATGGCATTCTCTGTACATGGCATTCTCTGCAAACACTCTGCAGCTACCACCATCTTTGGTAGTGGCCGCCACCATGGCCTGAGAATATTTCAATACCAGCTGTGTGAGTGTATGTCAGGAAATGCAGCAGCTGGATCACAGACGCCTTCTGTGGTACAAGCACTGTGCTTACTGAGGTTGGCGTGCAACCGCCTGGAGGTTGGGTAGTATACTCGTTTGGTATACCATCGGTCAACAGCACAATGATGCGAGGCAATGCTTTGTTGATGCCGTTTGTCAAGACACCACCAGGGCTGCCAGAGTCCTTGTTGAAGCATACTGCAGTGGCAATAACAAGTGGAGTCAACAGCCCATGCTGCAAGACTTGTGCTGCACTTTAACCTAGTAGCATACATGGGACCCAACTGTAGCTGTTGTTGCTGGCTCAGGTGATCAGGGCATAGTACAACAAGTATTTGTGCAGCTGAGGAGCAACTGGTGTACGGTTGTGCTTGTCGACAATAGTGCATGGCATTGCCTGCGCAGGCATAGTCAGTTTGTGTCCCATGTTGACTCAATGGTAGCAACATGGCTCTGTGACAGTACTGTCAGCGTTGTCAGGAACACCAGTTCTGCAACCTCCGTGAACAAACAAAGATATACTGGTAAGGCAGTAGACGCAACCAATTCCTCGCAAGCATATAAGTTATACGACTTCTAGCACTGGCTGAGATGATCACCTGCTATGCCGGCCTCCATATTGGTTCTAGCTCCTCTATAATCCATATTGGTAATGGCTTGCTGTGCGGCAGTGGCGTCAGTTGTCATGGAGCCCAAGCCCGGCACGGGGATGCCAGTGTTTGAAAACTGACTAGCCCCATACTGAGAAACTGCAGCATGCAACCAACAATGTTCATGCGAATGTGCATGAAGAACATCGCAAGCTTCAAGCGGCTCTGAGCAAATCTGATTCTGCTTTATTGCAACATTAAGCAACACAGGAACAATCTTATATACAAACTAAAATGCATGGTCTGTCATCCCAGTGTATGTATCTTCCGTGAAAGCACCCCGGTTGCATGCTGGCAAGCCCTGGGAGCCTGCCAATATGCTACCATTGAACTCCAGTTGAATGCACGAACGCATGCTGATGCCCGTACGGTACGGTACTGGGCTCTGTCAATGAAGCAGTACACCATGGTCCATGCACAACCTTGGGACTCTGTCCTGCGGTGTGCTGAGCACGCATTCCTCTACAGTGGTATTGCGCTACCATCTCACCTGGAGATATAGCTGATACCTGGGTAATGACCTCTTTGACAAAGGTTCGGGCAGACTGAAAGGGTGTGGAACCAATGGAGCCAGAGTCATCAATCGCAAAGCATATTGCCACGCCACAGGTGCTGGGTGTAGAAATCTGAATCTGCACTTGATTTGAGAGTTGCAGCATGCTGAAGAGAACAGTGATGTTCAGCATGTAGGCTTTCCAGGATCCAACAGATGTTGTGGTGCACTTCACCATGGTGGGAAGCCGGGCAGTAACTCCAGGCAAGTGTGTTTGCCTGCTTGGATGTATTCCACAGTCGCAGGCCCAGTCTCAGACCGTCTCAACACTTGTTGAACGGGGTTGCCTAGACAAAGATATTCAGACGCGCCAGCACCCTCCACAACACTGCAGCAACGCACCAATGAAAGCAGCAGAAAGCAGCCTATTCAACAAGAGTTCAGTTGCTTCCAACATAGGTGCTGAAGGCGACGTGCCGGCATCTGATATAGAGAACAAGTGAGGCGATCATTGAAGCCGAATGCAGCTCCAAGAGTGTCGATGACGGAGCTGTCTTGGCCTAATCCCTCCATATCGCCTGCTAGCTCTTGAAACAGCATACACGTCCAGAAGACACTGAGCAGTATACGCCCAGTAGGTACACTCGCGCGCTACTTAGTGCTATGTTTTGAGCGTGAAGGGCAAGAAAGTTTACGATCAGTGTGGTCTTGGAGTTCTCCACTCTGGAATGTGCAGTACGTGTCACTACAATGATTGGGCGGTTCCCTCAGGAATGGAACAACACATAAAATGTGTTATTATGGCAGAATTATGGCTTATCCTTACCTGCGCTTCTGGCAAAGGCAGCACCGCCCCTGTAGCTGTTCTGGAATGCAGGCTGCAAAATGCGGTCGGGACTTTACAGGGGCGAAAGATGATTTGCACAATATGTACCAGTACCTATGTTCAACTTGCAGAAGTAAACAGTTGCAGAATGCACTTGATTCAGCTGAGCAGCAATAGCGAGCACTGTAAAGTAAGTGACTGACGATGTACGATACGCGACCGTGTTGCACGGTATCACTCTTCCCTGCCTCTTTGCAGAGCGTCCATTGCATTGGCTTTATATAGGTACTAGCGTGAACAAACGTACTCATAGGTAAGTATGTACGTACTGTAACCTGCCTGTGGCACGTACCTTCTGCAGCAGCTACGTGTACGTGGCATGATCGTAGATCTCGACCAATGTACGTACCTGGACTCACGTACCTGCAGCTCGCTTGAAAAGTTTCTTTTCATGCAGTTCTGGCGTCCACCTCTGCTGAATGCCCTACCAATCGCGAGATCCGCGAGACCGCTTGCAAACAATCGTCACGCTGGGCGACCTTCTTCCGGATACTTTGCAGCTCCCCACATGCACATGCCCAGGATTTGGAATTCTGAGTGGATTCAATGCAGAATACTACATATCATGTTTGATGTGATGAGCTCACGGCGAAGTTGATCTGCATGCACTACCCCGGCACTAGTATACACCCGGCAATATGTATTGCTCATCAGGGACTACTCACTTAGCGAGGATTGCCGCAAGTGCGCATGCACGGACTCTGCCAGCAATCAACGCCTGCTTGCGTCTATACAGAGTGCTGCCTGCAGTCACCTGCATAGCTATGCAGCAATAAGCAGCTAGTAAGGCCTGGGTCCTGCAGGTCCTGCCAGTGGCAGCTGCAGCGCTACAGCCAGCTGCGTAAAACGGTTACGACTCATAGCTTTTGCACTCTCGATGCTTATGGCGCTTAGGGCAGCAGCACAGTTGAAATAAGCAGCATGTTCACTTGGAAGCTGCTGTTGTCAGATGTGTACCTACCATCTTTGTGACACATGCCGCCACGGCTGAAAAAGGTAAATGCGTTGTTTTGCACACTCCTCTGTTAGCTCAGCAGCGACCACACCATGCGACAGTGTCCAATAGCTCAGCAAACAAAGGCATTGAACCCTTTCAAGCAGCACAGGGGGGGCGCCTGTGTCTTACACTTCAGCATCGAATGGCTGCTGACATAGCTTTATTCTCAGAGTGGCTTGCTACAAGCAGCTAGGGCCGATTTTGAGTCGAAGAATGGCACAAATCTACGTTGATGACAAAGCCTGAGATGGCCGCTCCTGTGCAGTTGAGTTGTCACATGCCGCTTGTTGCTCATGCAATGCATACTATGCTGTGGAACAGCTTTTAGGCTACGATCATTATAGCCATGATGAGTGCCATGTCAGAACTTCTGAGAAGGCCTGACATGCCACCCGATGATGATACCGCCTACTGGCGCAGGAGATACTATGGTGGTTTGAGTGGTGTCAACTTCAGATGTTGACTCAATGGTGGCAGCCTCAGGCTTTCACATTTGCCAGAGAGTTTTCAATCCTTGAGAACTCGATGACTCCACCTTTGGTCACTCAATGACATCGGTTGTCTGTCTGCTTGCTGACATCTTAACAGAGGCTCAGCAGACTCGGCACTGTCATTTGATCATGCACTGCATAGCCAATCCACTCCTCTTGGATCCTCGATTTGCAGTTAGGAGGCTACTGATTGTAAATTAAATATGGAGATAAGTCACATGCCAGGCTTTTGACATTGGTGATTGTCTGAGATGAGCAAGGAGTAGCAAGAATAACCCAGCAAGTAGCAATGGCAATCATTTGGGAATTTTGAGAACCACAGCTATGCATCAAAGTCTATCACACAAGCTCCCTGGCGCCATTTTTGAAGCAATGCCAGATTGAGATGTACAACCACAAGTCAGCAACGGGTGTTGAATGGACTCAATTGCGGCGGCCAAAACTGCCAATTGATGCTGCTTATTCTTTATATCAATATCAGTATAATGTGGGCCGAACCAATCTAAAAAATCAACACACAATCCACACGTGACAGAAGTGTGCCAACATTTTCGTGATTCATACCATCGGAAGCAGGTGTCATTGACAATAAAGATTGAAAAAAGAAACGATATTATAGCCAAAGTGTGAGTTTTGAAGCCAGGATGTGACACACACATATATGGATCTTTCTGATATGTGACTGGAGGATGTTGCCTAGCAGTGCTGCAACCAGCACCTTGGAGGGTGTACCAAATTACAACAACCGGCAATAAGTCACCATCAAAGTTTGAGAAACCTAAGATCAACAAGACGTGTGAAACCTTGGAGCGACGTTGCATACGTACTACCGTGTACGGTACACAACGTGACGACCCAGCGCCGGGCTTGCGATTGGTGTTGTAATCAGCACTCTGGAGGACAGATATCAACTCCAAGCAGGATACATGATATTGAAACATCCAATGCTCAAGATTGCGAGGGCCTCTCAAGGCCCTATCTTCAGCTGCACATCAATGTGCCTCCGACATCGGTGTAAGCAGAACAGCCTTCTGGCACCAGGCAGTTTGGTGCAACCCGCTTAAAAAAAAACTTGACATCACAGACCAGCGTGCTAAAGGCCCACTGCTAGGCCCACTGGACAATACCTACACGGCCTGAGATGCCATGTGCTGCCCCTGCATTCCTTCAAATTTGAAATTTGAGTTTGTTTAAGCATGTGTAGATTTAGCCAAAAGCGCCACAACTGTCCACTGCACTGCACTATATATGTTGCAAGGGCGACAAGCGCGTACTAGCTAGTACTATCGTACGTACCTACGCACTGACCACCTAATGCAGTGACTGAGCTGCAGCACCTGAGCGTGCCTGCTCATATAAAGTATCACTACTCACAAGATCAGCTAGAGTGGTCGTACAATGCTTCTTGAAAGTCGAGGTGGCACACATAGTGTGCCGATGCACGTACTACGACGTCGACCGCCTAGGCGAGGCCTCCTTGCACGTACCGGTTGGTGTAAGTACGAGTCGCACTGCCGGACCTTGCACGAGACATCACACTAGCTAGTACCACGCATGAGTCGGATGTACTTTGCTTGCTGCAGCTGTACATCAGCAACTCGCAAGAAGGTGGGGCTACTGTGCGTACTCCTAGGAGGCCTGCCCCTGCAGCAAGAGGTGAGCACGCACGCTCGGCAACAGCACTATCGATGCAGCCAAACCTGAGTGGAATAGTGTCCTATCTGCGTGCAACTATACCGGTTTAGTCGCAGCTTGTGAGTCAGCCACACCTTGGGAGACCGCATTGATGCGCTACCTACCAGAGGCACTGCACTTGCAGTGCATGACGATCGTGATCCCGTTGATTGTGCTACCACCCACAACTTTTCGCTAACTCACCAAACATACATGCGTACAGAGCATAAGACACGCTTTTGTATGACTCCTTCAATTTGTCCTCTGTGACATACTACTTTCGAGTCTAAACTGTGTATGAGATATGGTCGACTTTGATCTGCATCACCGATTTGCTGTTCGTGAATAGTGCAGTGTATGATCCTGGGCATCTTATGCGTTGCTGCTGGCTTTGATCGCAAAAAACATACGAGGTGGCATGTGTCACATACATCGCCAGCTCTCAGAACCACTCGCATACAACAGTTTGCGAGACGTTGCACTTTTGCATGATCATAGCACAACAGGGTTCGAACCATGCATGCAACTCACTAACAGCACAACATCACTCTCCTCACTGCGATTGCTGATGCCTGCGGCCATGACAAGTGTTTGGACTGGTTACATATGGCAGTGAGTCCACTCGATGAGCTCCAGAGGCAGCCCAATCACACTGCGGTTCAAGCAACACCGGCATGTCGGACACTACACACCGATAGAACAGGTCTACGGTCATGTGTGATGTCGTCAGCTTAGCCGGGACATCAGAATGGCATGTATGAACACCACATGCTCACACACCATCATCAATTTGTGCAAGACAGCACAAGTCAGTAGGAAAGACACAGACGATGTACGAGCTCAGCATCATCACAACCTCGCTTGCAATGCGCTTCTGTGCTGATGTCAACTGTAGGTAGTTACTGCCCGGGTCTGGTTCACCTTGATTGCCACCTTGACTGTGACAAGTATGCTCAAACACAGCAACAATGGCAAGAAGTGGCAAAAGAAGGCGAGCATGGATCAACCCAATGCAAGACAACACTAGCAGCCTAGTGACACTGTAGCTTTTGAATGACACTCTATGACAAACAGGGCTGAACAGATCAGATCACATGTTACTCAGAAGCTAGGTGCTCGCATACAGCACACCAGTGCGTAGTTACCATGATGCTGCCGAGCAAAATGCAGTATATAATGACGACATACACTAGCGGAATAAGCAAAGCTCTAATAAACTCTTTCCAAGTAGAACGATAGTTGCCAACATATACATCGCCCCCTAGGTCGAATAAGCAGACAACAACACTTCTTTCCAGCCTTAAGGCAACTGGCTGCACATACACTGCTTCTCATTCAAATGACCTTGCTACTTCAGCAACACTAACAACTTGCCACTGATACGACCACATATTCAGGCGGACAAGCTCCACTGTCCACTAGTTGCTGCAAGCAAAGTCTTTCACACCCTTCAGAACGATACACAAACACCAGGGTCGCATCCTTGACTGTGATGCTGATGCATCAAATCTTTATCAATGCACTGTGTCATGATGACACACAAGCCACTGAATCAAACCAGTCCACTAAATGATGCAGCATTGTGTAATTGTTGAGGTTGCCGGTGTGTATCAGATAAACTGCATACCACCCTATCATGACCTGCAATCAACCACCAAGCTCTCATGCGCAACATCTTCCCAACATGCAGCAGCTAGATGAAGCAAAAATCTGTGTAGCAAGGCACTTGGCCCGCATGTCAGTTTCAAGCAGAGAATGACAAAACACATCCAAGCACACCTGCAATACATATCATAAGATCACTGCCTGACTTGAGATCACAAACTGCACTACAAAGGCACTGCTAGGATACTACATAACAACACAACGCTACACACCAATTCTGAAAGCTCGACGAGGAACATGCAGATGGTTCTCACACAGCATTAACCACCATCGGCAACCAGAATCAACATAACCATGAACACATGTACATACATACTGTGTTGTGTTCTCTTTCTGAAACGAGAAATTCGACAAACAACCTCAACAGCTTGCTGCTGGCAGCTATCAACGCCATGCTGCAGCAATATGACCCTGGCTTAGTGCTTGTTTGAGCAAAGACATGCCGCAGAGTAGAAGGGCAAACCACAGCCGTGATGCATTGCCGATGATCACCCCTGACATTCGACAGTTGACCGTATAACCCACAATGCAGAGTTTCACAGTCCGACAAGATTACGTGTATGTTGATTGGTGTTGTTGCACCAGCAATACGTCCAGCAACTGGGTGCAAACTCATGCAAAGCAAGACTCCCACAAAAAACAACCTCCTGCAACACCCAGAGTGCATGCATTCCCGACTAAGCACCACCCGACCCTGTTGTTTGCACTTTCAAAGTTGCACTTCCCAACACAACACTGTAATGGTGTACCATGACCGCAGCAGGAAATGGCAAGGTGCTGTATGTCACCTTCAGGACCTATAACAGCACTTGTCCAGTTACGCAATGCTGTAGCAATGTAGCACACATGCAACAGCAGTGACTGAACCAATCAACTACTACTCAGCAAACATTAGTCGCTCATGCGTAGCAAAGCAGCACACCTCCTACAGCTTCCAGCTGTAACAGGACTTGAGATCATCAATGTGTGAATTGCACAGCACAGCCAGCTGTAACACGACATGCAGTCAGTGTAACAAGTGTGCATTGACGTCAGATTTCACAGAAGCCTGCAGAAGAATCCCAACGTTGTACATGCATTGCAAAAGCACCGTATGCTTGCACCAGCAGGCAGATGCA
>JARWLF010005166.1:0-12327 GCA_029853055.1 Scenedesmus sp. KT-U
CCGTATGGAAGGTGCTCACACGACCATTTCTGCTGCCAACCTGCATGCCACATGCTCACCAGCTTTGGGAAGTTTCCATAATGACTGTAGACAGCGTACCGGTCCTCAAATGCTTTTTTGGTGATTCCTGCCTTGGGCAACAGCCCTTGTAGCTGTGTGAAGAGCTCTGTGGGGCGGGAGAGTGCAGGTGTGCCAGACAGCATGATGCAGCGCTTGGCAGCCTTCACCAAGGGCAGGGCCAGCTTGGTGCGTTGAGCCTGCAGGACAATACGGCTGAACTTTGACACCCGACACGCCAGATCACTTGAGCATAGAAACATGTGTGGTAGTAGCCTACAGACCAACTCTGTCCTGACCTGCCGGTGGTTGACTGAGGGTGTGCTCAACACCATGTGCGGCACTCAATCCAGCTGTACAGCCGGATGCTGCACTTCTGCACCACTTTGAGCAGCCAAGGCCTCCTGACATCACTCACTGTGTGGTTCTTGATACAGTGGCTTTCATCCAGGATGATGACCTTGAACTCCATGGCTTCAAGCACCTCATGGAGGTCCTTCAGCATGTCATAGCCCACCACAACAAAGTCAAACATGCTGCGTGCTGCCTGCTCTGATGGTGCGTTGGCCAGTCTGTTCATGTCGGTCTTCTTGAGCACCACAAGCACTCGGTCTTCTACCACACGGATCCAGTCATACAGTGCTGCTTGCCAGGACAGCCTGACGGTAGAAACAACGTGAAGTGAGCCCATACTAGTACAGTCAGTCGATGCCAGGTGTAAGATATGCCTTTACTAATACTCTGAAGTACCCGTGACTTCCCATGCCACAGGAGCCCAAACGGAACATTCAACTGCAACTTCGAAGCCAGGCCTAGGCAAGTAAGTCATTCACCTGAGTGATGAAGGTGTGACCACCAGTGCTGGCCATTCATCCTGATAACACTTGGCAAGAGCACAGGCCTGCACAGTCTTTCCCAGCCCCATCTCGTCACCAACCAACACACGGCCACCAGCACGCAACGCAAACTGTACCCCCTCACGCTGAAAGGGCATCATGCGCTGCTCCAGTGACTCTGTTGGGGCCAGCATGAGCTGACTGAGGCACTGGTAGCGTGCGCTGTCATCTGGCTGCTTCCGAGCTGCAGTGACAAACTTGTTCACAAAGTCAGGGAGTGGCTCAAACCTTGGCACTGACACTGACGTGCCCTGCAAGACAAGTGCCTACCTCTTTCAGGTTTGCCTCCAGCTGCTGTATCTTGTCTGAGGGTATCTGCCATTTTCTGCTCCACCTCTCACCGACTTGCTTGGCTCCAGGTATGCTGCCGCATGCGCTGGCAATCTCCTGATGATAGCCACTGAATTCGACCTGCAGCAGTGATCATACAAGAGCAGAATCTTGCACTAAGAGCTGAATCCCTTCCTGATCATCCACAGAACTTGACACCCCTGCAGCATGTTCAAGCACCGTCATAGCCTTCAAATCATACGGGAAGCAAGGAAACAAGCTCCGCAAACCGCCAACATGTCTAGCTTATAGTTCTTGCTAGTTGTCTAAACAACATTGTTGTCATCTCACCTCAATGAAGCCTTTGGGTCCCAGCTGTAACTTAGCAGTGTACACACAAGTGGCTGTAGAGCGTGCAGGGCCACCAGAAGCTGCTGCACCTTGACCAGATACACCTGCAGCTGCTGCAGCAGAGCCGCCTGGTGCGCTACCTGCAGGCCCAGCAGAGCCAACAGGCGCTGCAGCTGCGGCAGATGAGGAGCATGGTGGTTCTGCATGTCCAACAGCTGGACCAATCTGTGCCGCAGACTTGCTACCTGCTGCTGTGGCAGTTGAAGGGGGTGGAGGCCCCATGCCTGACTGGGCTGCAGATGCGCCAGAGACACCAGCACTAGTGACACCAGCAGCCACCTGACTTTGCCCTGAAGGATGGAGTGGTTGCTGCACAGCAACTGGTACAGTTGCCCTTGGGTTTGTGCCTGCTGCCAGATTGCTGCCAGACTGATGTTGACCCAAACCCACACTAGCCTGTTTTGTACCCTGTCCATGCAGGTTCTGTCCAGGGGGCTGGGTTTGTGCTGCTACTGAATGCTGGTATTGTTGCTGCTGCTGCCACTGGTGTTGCTGGGGTTGCTGCCTCTGCTGCGCCTGGGCTTGTCCGAGGTTTGTTACTGAGTGCTGTTGGTGTTGCTGCCATTGCTGCCTGTCCATCTGATTGTGTCTTGCAGGTTGCCACGGCTGTTGTTGCTGCCAGTGAGGCGGTGGTTGCTGCTGCATGCTGGGCTGGCATGTTTGCTGCTGTCTTTGCTGATTCTGCACCAGGTGAGGAGGTGGATGTGGCTGCTGCTCGTAAGACCCGGCCGGTTGCTGCTGTTGGTGTTGACGCAAGTCGCCTGTACAGTGTCTGTGCACCTGCCTGTTCAGCTGCGGTGCTTGTTGTAAAGCAGTTTGCTGATATCCAGCTGTGCTGCTGCCCCAAGTTCCAAGCCTTTGCTGAAGGCGTTTTGACGCCCATCCTGTACATACGCTTGCTGTGCCGCATTGAGGTGCTTGTGGCTGTTGGCTTGCAAACAGCTGCCAGACGCTCTGCAACTGACAATTTGCAATGTGTGCCTGTTGCAAAGGGGCAGCTACCAACTGTGATGGCCTGCCATGCTGCTGTGGGCCGATTGTCCCGGCTTCACGAGCAGACTTAGCTGATGTTGAGTCCTTGACCTGGGTTCCTGCTACCTGCATAGCATGTTAATAACATCGGTGATGCAGCAGCTTCCCATCATTCCCATATCTCATACTGTCAGCAGCTGATCACCTGAGATTTGTAGGCATTCTCAAGACGATCTACCGCTTGGAAGAGCGTTTCATCAAAGTCAAATTCGTCGTCCATGACACCAAAGCACCCAGACAACTCAAACTTCCAGACTCAGGAGCACAGGCAGTGACAGAATCGTTTAGAGAACGGGTAGTAGGTCTTGCAACATGTTGTCTAGTTACTATATCAATCTGATCTCATCAACTAGGCTCTCACAATCGAGCCTATCTGCTAGATGTCTGCCTGTGATTTGAATTGCTGTGAACGATGAACCGCAAGCCTGGTAAGCTCCACTAGCGCAACAACATATCTCCTACTCTGAGCGCGTGCTTACAACTGCTGCTTAAGGAATTTGAAACCTGCAGGATTCACATGTCGATTTTCCTCTGACCAGCTAGCGAAGTACCGGTGCCGGAATGACACTGTTACAGATGTTCGTCAGACAAGAGAGTTCTGAAGGAGACACACTTTCTCTGGAAGCACTATCGCACCATTAGGCGAATCTGCGGCGAGTGTGGAAGTTCTACAACGTCAGTACCAACTGTAGGCAGTCGCATCCTTCGCTGTGCTGACACAATTGCAGTGCGGCTCAGCACGATGCAGTCATGTGTGTGTCTAAACACAGGCGCCAGAGTGCTGGTGGGACCTACACGCAGCAACCTGCGCAGGACTGGGCGGGTGCAATCGCGGTCAGGTGAACATTCCATGCAGCTATCTTGCATGCATGTTGGAGCACCACATTGCATCCTATGTATCCATGTTTCTATCTCGTGCTATAGGCCGTGCAGAACCTTTCAATGAAGGAGCAGCACAAGTGCAGCGTTTGGTCAGTCGGGACAGGAAGGAGCTTCTGGGCAACAAGATTGATATTCTAGACAAGTACACAACAGAATTTGGCGATCCGGATGATGAGACACCGGTTGCATCCACAAGCGCAAGCAGCAATGGTAGTAATACTGCCACCAGTGCCTCTGCCACTGCAACCACTACAACTGCAGCAGCATCGGCAGTTGCATCTCCCTTTGCAGCAGCAGCAGCCCCAGCAGCCAAGCCGTCGGCAGTACAGACAAAATTCACAGGCAGCAGCAGTACAGCATCTCCCTTTGGTTCGTCACCCCGACCTCGGGTCATTCAGGAACCCAAGGGGTTATCGCCAGATATGAGCCCCGATCCGATTGAGAAGCCAGTACCACTTGCTGGGAATTTTCTTACCAGGATCACTCTGACTCAAGTGGTGAGTTTTTTGTTTATGTGACGTGCTTCTTTCTGCACGCATGAGAAGCACATGTTGTATCCGCACTTGCTTGGTACATTGCTGCAGTCTTCTAGCTTGCTATGATGGTCGTCAGGTCGATAATGTGATGCTGGAGGTTTAGATGTTTGCAGCAAAGCAGTTGTAGTATATACGGGGTTACTTCGCTCAGCTGGGTGTTCCTGGTCTGTAGCGGCGGCAGCTGTGTCCAGCGAAGTGTGTACATGTCCCCTAGCAGACCATATGGTTGTGTCCCCTTGTGTATTTGGGATGTTGCGGCCCATAGTGTCCTGCACAACCCATGCTGGTGCTGATTACCTGGCCATGTGGGATCATTATGTTGCAGCAACTCTGGTCATAATGTTACAGCAATCTCATTGGCTGGTCCAGCTCACTTCTGTATCGTTTCATGTACCTGCAGGTGTTGTTCTGCACATTCTCGTCCATGATACTGCTGATGCTTGCAACCTTCTCGGTGGTACTCAACTCAGGAGCAATCAGACTGGCTGGCATCGAATAATCACAGCTTCTGAGTATATGGTGCAATGCACAGCCGCAGTTGACAGTGACAGCGCGCAAGTATCTTTGCAAGTTATGGTGTTTCTCCTTAGTCTTTATGGTCTGAGCAGCTCCAATCATCAACCAAGGTTCAGCGCAATGATGGTACAGGCTTAGAGTGATAGCAGTGGCTGGTAGTGACTTGTCAGCTGCAGATCAGCATGCAGGCAGATCGGGTAGTGTATGAAAGCTTGAGAGGCTTTCTGCAGCAATAGCATGCTGCATGCCAAGCAGCCTGACGGCATATCATGCTGGGTGGAACATGTTGTGGCAGTGCTCGGATGGGCCACTGGGTCCAGCGAACATATGAACAGTGTGGTGATGCTATCATTGTTGCGCTTCAAGCAGATACATACACACACTACATGTGATATGTGGTTGGTTGATGAGCAGTTGGCATGATGGCACACAAGTACTGTACCAGCATCGGACTTGTCAGGACTCTGCCTCATTGTTGTGGTGGTGGCTTGCAAATGAGGTGCATGATGTTTGAAGTAGTTCCACGTTTTGAATGTTACCTTTCTGAGAACTGTGACGCAACTCTGCAAAGGCTGTCTCTCAAGGAGGAGGGGGGGGGGAGGTTGGGACACGTAGCAGGTTTGTACCGTCTACCATCGAAGAAGGTGACTGATGCACGCCGTGCGTTGCATGTATTGTTGCAAAAGGTCTACAGGTGGCTCAGTGACGACCAACGTAACACGGGCGACAGAGGATAGTACTCGTCCTGCTGGGGACCTGAGATGACTGCTTATTTTTCAGCTTTGATCAGGGGCTGCGAAGGCTCTGTCCAGCGGGGTCTGCGTGGCACCTATGGCAAGGGGTACTACCATGAAGATCTTCCTTACAGTACCCCTTGCCTATGGTATATATACATGCTTTCAGACATCCGCTGCATGCACCGCAGTCCCGTCACACGTGGGTAACATCTAATTTCAGAGACAACAACAACCTTGAGCAGCAACCTTGAGCCGTTCCACAGCTGGTTCAATAGGTGGGCGAACAACTCCAGGACGCCCTGGCATTGCATCTGCTTGCAATTGCTTCTTTAATATTAATAAATCATCTGGTAATGGAACGTTTGGTGCGATGTTGATGCTGCAGGGTTGGCCGTAAGAGTCGTCGTCGGGCTTGCCGCACGGATTATTGTCGTGCAGTGGACGGTTCTGAATGCTGAACAACCCCAAATGTCTTTTTGTGGCAGTCTTAAACAAAGTCATTGGTACGAAGCAAGCAAGCGGCAGTGAGCTGTCAGCGCCACGTGGCTATAGCTATAGCTAGTACTAGGACCTTCACTAGTGAAGGTGTACATTGTACACCTGTACACTTGTTCACTGTACAGATTGCAGCAGCATGCGCAAGGCTGTCTTCGAACTTTGTTTATGTGTGATTGGACTGTCCAGGATAGACCACTCTGTATTTGACCCCTGGCAACCGTTCTATGCTCGCAGGTACTGACAAGTCGGGTGTCTCTGGGCAAGCCATACGCAGTGCTGTCAGACACCTGTACAGATGAGAGGTCCCAACATGCAGCAGCCAATTACTCTGGGACTCCTGCTGCTCACGCTGGACTTCAACTAGCTGCATGCCAGGGGTCGCATCTTCGTCGTCCGGTCACGAAACACCTCGACCCCGGTCGTCCGGTTGAACGATGATATTGACCACTTTTCCACTAGTTGAGTACTGACGGGACGATAATCCAGGCCTCAGATACCGCTTCGGAGACTAAAACGAAGCCTCCGACCACCGACCGTCCGTCTGGACGAAAGTCCCCGGCGGAAGATGCGACCCCTGCTGCATGGGGATGAGGAAGTGTCAATTGCAGGAGTGACCCCCTCCACACTCCCAAGCAGTGTAGACTGTCGAGCCGCAATGCAACCCTTGCCTGCTCCAGAAACTGCTTGGTCTGTCTCAAGTCCGCCCTAAGTCCAGCTACCAGGCCCTGCACCTGTTGTACAGCTGGATATGTTCCATTGTCTGTCACTGGTATTTGTAAGAGGTGTGCCAGTGGCTCATACTCTGGCCCAGGTCAATCAGAGTGCACCTCTTGTCCAACAGGCAGAGCCACAATGGGGATACCAGCACACGCTGCTAAGGTAGAGTTACGCAGCACGTATACATTATGTCGATACATTCAGCAGTTGCCGTTCACGCAACGCCGTTGCGTGAAGAGCGGTTCTTCATGTTAGAAGATTGCCATCAGTCATCAGTCCAGCACCTTTCGCCAAAAGCGTGAACCACCCCTCTGCTGCCTAACAACAGACATTGCCCACAGGCTTGCAGGTGTTTCATCTTACGTCTACACCACAGGTTGTCTGCCTGGCTATGCTGGAACATCATGCCGCTTGTGTCCTGTTGGCACATACTCTGTTGGTGGTCTCCCTTTGAATACCAGGTGCAGCAAGTGTCCTCGGGGTTTGACCACACTGCAACCTGGTGCAATATCAGCAGCAGACTGTGCGGGTGGGCTGACAGGCAACCTTGCAGTGTATGTATAGGCCAAGCTGCTAGGCAAGCTGCGGCACCAACGTCACAGGCTACAACAGTGCTGGTTACAAGCCACCGTCACCAGTGAAACAACAGTCAACTGCTGTCGCTCAAACACGGTGGATCAAACACTTCTACAAGCTTTGAAGTACCTAAAGGTAACTTAGTGTCCCATATGTACTATACAGTGGCACTGGTAGGGCAGCTGTTCCTAGAAGCAGGGTGCGCCCAAAAGTGTCACAGACTTCCATCACAGTGCAGAGTTGGTCTTGGCACAGAACGCTACATAGCATGTGCAGCCTTGCACCGTACAGCTTCACATGTTTAGCACCCAGGATGATGCAACGCTATATTGTCGGACAGGAGCTGCAGCTTGACCAGCCACTTGATCACGGCAACTGTGTCCAATAGCAGTGCAAGAGTATGGATCAACCAATCACTGGCAAACCCTTGCTATCCAGTTGCTTCTGTTGGTGCTGCTCCCAGCACTGCCGCAATGTTGCTCGGAACAGAGAGGGAGTGTCTGTGCCTCTTCGGTAGTTGGGGAAATAGTTTACATCAATCACAACAAGCTCTTGTTTGGTCTCACTGCTCTGCTGCTGTGGTTGTTGTGTGTTGCTATCTGGTGTCAGTTTGCTGCCACTCTCATCTGCAGCTCCTTGTGGTATCACTACGTCAAACCCAAACAGGTTGAGACCAAGATGGCTCCTCAAGAAGGCTGCTACTGCCTCAACTGCAGGCATGGGCAATTCCATAGCTTGCTGTGCTGCTGCTGACTGCTGCTGTTGCTGTGTGAGATGTTCTGGCAGCTGTGTGGGCATCGACTTGAGGCTGTCAAACATCAGCAGCTGTTGCTGAGGCGGCAGGGCTGCATTGGGGTACACATCTGGTATTGAGGCTCGAGGCGTCACAAACACCTGACCACACAGACAGGAGACATAACAACAGCCGAAAGTAGCCACATTGATTGGCAGCTGCTACAGCACTGTGCAGGGCATACTGCCATGAATCATCACAATGGGTCACACATCAACCAGAGTGGCACAAGCTGGTGCATTGACGGTAGACATTGCCAACATGATTAGGGCATGCACTGGATCGCACACCGCCGCTGTTGACTGTTCTGGAGCAAAGGGTCTGCTGGGAAGGAATCAACGACCCACTGCTATGCACAGCTTGCAGCGTGCCAGTGTGTGACAGGCTGTGTCGACCCCTATCAACCACTTACAAACATACAGCCTGCCAGTGTCTCACCTTTCCCCCCATGACATACACCTTGTACTGCTGACCTCCATGATTCACAAACTCCTGCACCACTGCAGGCACAGGCAGCTGACCCTCAAGCAGCTGCAGGGCAGAGTCCTGAAGCACCAGCGCCATGCTGTGGGAGTGTTGGACACCACATGCCACAACAGGCTTCACGATGTAGGGGGCGTGCATACCTGGGTAGAGTGCAGGAAGCATGTGCTTATGAGACACATGTGAGACGCTGGCTGTGATACAGTGGCTATGCGCACAGCAAGGTTGGGCAGTTCTCAAGCGTGCAAGAATTGTCAATGACAGCACCGTGCTTATGCTGCAAGTGACATGCATGAGCTCAGCAGAACTCACCAGCGGTTGTGAGCTGCTGCATGACATTCTGCGCAGTGAAGCCCTGCAGCTGTAGGTACTTGGGAGCCCTGGCACAAACCCCATCAGGCAGTTGCAGTTTGTGTAGCTGGTCCAACAGCTGACCGAGTTGGGCACGATCCAATACCTTGCAGGACGTGAGACACACAGAGATGTGAGATTCTTGGAACGTGTCATGTGTGTGCTTCAAGCATGGTCTAATCACATCTTGAGAGCGCTGCAAAGGATGCCACTGCTGCTTACCATGACGGTGTTGTCAGCAATATCACCACACTGACCTTCTTGGTGTGTGAGAAGGGGTCTACCACACAGACATGGCTCTGCCCTTCTGCCCAGTGCTGCAACTGCATGAAGTTGTCTGACCACTCGACTCCGCCATCAGCTGTGGTGATCAACTCATCAGAGCCTTTGTGCAGCAGTATATCGATGTGGCCTTGTTCATCACTCAAGCAGGTGATGTCAACTGGCATGAAGCACATGTTGTCTTGCGGCAGCAGGTGCAGTAGACCCGCTGAAGACAGCTGCTCTTCTCGAGAAGCTTTCATGACGTACCCCACCACCAACAGCGGGCATGACTTATTCCCTGAATCTGTCTGCTGCTGTTGCTGCTTATGCTGTGCATGCAGGCAACGCCTGTTGTGCTGCACAAGTGCCTGCATGACCTTTGAAGAGGTGGGGTTCTGCTCTGTGACCTGCACAGCAGAGGCAACAGAGGTCATCACAGGCTGCTGACTGCTGTACTTTGACTCATCAGCAGCAGCTGCAGTTTCGCTTTGATGCTTGTATGTCGATGGTTCGTGTGTCGCCATGCACTCCATGCAATGCTGTGGCGCAGAGCCGTGCTCCCTGCCTCCCTGCCTGTTGTACAACATCCTGCCATGTGTGTGTGCCTGGCAGTCTTCCTCCTATCACCAGCACTTGCTCAGACGCCAAGCCCCATGCCTGCATACGGTTTCGTTGCTGTCATAGGTCAACACATCAGAGCAGGGGGCATCTGTCACAGTTCGCAGCGGTGCAAACATCGCTGGGTGCAAGCGTCTTACTTGCAGCTGCTGCTTGGCTTTGACCTCTTCAGAACAGTACGCTGCTTGTATGCCAGCACGTCGCAGCCTTCCCACAGTACCTGCTTGCCAGGTGGCGGATGTGAGTACTGCAGCAGTACATGAAAGCACACAGTGCGATCTGCCCATGGCACCTGAAGCAGGCTCTGACAGGAAGAAGACAGCCCGTGTGACCGTTGCAGACTGATTTGGCATTTGTGTGAGCAGTGTTCAGTAGTCAGAAGTCCAAGGCATCGTCAGGCACAGTATAGTATGTGTACGGTCCAATCCAGTTCCTGTGTAGCACATGCATCAGTCACAATCTGGCAAATGTCTGTATCAATACTGATAATACACTCCAACTGCCGCTGTCCGGGGCATAAGATCGTACCGAAGTCGTCCAAGGCGCCTAACAAGGTGACACGAGAGGGAATAGTCCCTGTAAACCATTTGATAGTGCAGATCCTTCGGTCGAAGTTTGTAACAATGGACCAACACAGGTGAGATCGCGCTGTGGCGCGGCAGATGCACTGAATGATAACTGCAGCAGTGGTATGTCCAACAGTAATGGACCTTCACCCACGTTCCAGCAGTCGCCATTGGGAATGTAGTTGTACGTGGTTGCTGTGCTGTATTGCACTTACAACGAAAACTACATCCCCTTCCTGCTCAATAGCACTCTAACAATATACCTTGCTGCTGAGCAACGGCTGCTGTTATTCAAAAGGCCACTGATGCTGGTTAGTAAAGGGTCTTCAGTGTGGCAACCTGCGCCTTCTTCTTGACCTGCTTTGATGCCCTATCAGTAAGCTTCTCTGCATGCGCCAGGGCCTGCAGGGCATAACAGAGATCTCGATATGCAGTCAGATGCCGGAGTCATGACATCACTGTCTTCTAGCAATGATATGAGACGCACAGAACACCAGCTTAAACAGCAGGCAGGTGGGCAGGCCAGGCTTGCAGGCTCCATCACAACATCACTCATAAAAGCTGGGAGGATAACCACATGCCATGAACTATAACGTCTGCAGGCTGTGAATGTCATTCAAATTGCAGGCCTGCACACCTTCTCCTGCTTAGCAGCCTTTCGCTTCTTCTGTGTTGTTGTCCTGCTGCCCCTTTTGGCAATCTTACTGCGGGGCAAAACATGAAGCAGTGTGTAAGGATACTGCACCACACACATTGCATAACCATCTACTTCCCCACTGCACACATTGCTGCCTCAAGCTTGGCGATCGACATACAATCTGCTGCAGTGTGCCGCTTCTATGCAAGCACTGCTGACGATGACTGTTGCACTGATGCGTCATTGACAACGATTGTCTAGTGTGCGCTGATGCTGAACACCAGTGAGCAACACAACAGCAGCACACGTGACAAGCTGCATGTACAAGATTGGGTGCTTGAGAACAGATACTCACACAGACTGTTGCTGCAGCTTCAGCCCCTTCTGCTTTTGGCGAACCATGGGGACGTAATCAGATGTGTCCATGACATCTGCTGCTGCTGGTGCTCCAGCACCTGCACAAGGAAAGGCGCAGCAGCTAAGCATTGACCATGAGATTAGGCTGCCAGACATGACCTATATACTGTCAGTAGGCTTGCTTGCAGGTCATGTTCTCTCTGAAGATGGGCATTCTCAAACAGCAACAGTCTCCCCAGCTGCCCCCTCCCCCCTGGGGCTGCTAGCAGCAACTGCTGAAAAGAATAGCATCGAAGTCCAGGACGCTGCTTTTAAACCATTACACCACCAGGTATCCAGCTTGGTGCGATCATATCCGTACAGCAACAACTGAGTCTGTTGTAGGCCCAACCTGATGTGCTGGGGTGTCCTACATCTCCTTCATCAAGCATCATGGCTGATACACCAGTATGCCAACCCCCATCGCCCTCGCTAGCTGGCTTTGTGGAGTCAAAGAAGCTGTCAAAGTCCAACTTGCTCTTGCCCTTCTTCCCTGCAGATGAGTGTCGGCACCATCAAGCTCCACGCTGTATGTTACACCGGCATGATGCGGGCATCCGCTGACTGCTTACGTGCAGACTTTCCCATCCTCAAGATAAACTACTTATACTCTTCAAACTGTTCACAAACTCGCCAGCAGAGCGCAGGGCAGCAGGTCAGGTAGCCGCGGCAGGGCTTGGGGGAGCCAAAGCAGTCAAAGGAATACGTTGATCAAATCAACTCAATATCTTGAACCTTGAGCTGCTTGGACGACGAGCTGATGCGGTGTATGCTGCGTGCTTTTGTCACTGACATGTACTCAGTCGTACCGTACGACACTTGAATGCCAGAACGCGCTGTGCATGTGCTTTGTAAATCTCAGGTCAAAAGTTGATTGTGCTGGTTACACTTTGTCTTGCCACTCAGAAAACTAGCCCAAAGTGTGCTCTGGTGGCCATCCTGAGCCACTTGACAAGTCACCCTTGATCAAAGCTGCAGGGTCCTGGGCAGGGTGGTACAACAGGCACAACACGCAGGGCTAGCATATACGCGCCTTGTCTGGTCAAGCTGCATATGCACACTTGGTTACCCCAAGCTCAGAAGCCATATCG
>JARWLF010005218.1:0-10275 GCA_029853055.1 Scenedesmus sp. KT-U
GAAAGCTGAGAAGAGTGAGGTCCTGCAAGCAAGCTTCAAGTATCCTTGCGCCCCACCTTGTGCGAGTCCAGTCCAGTGTTGTTGACAGTATTGCCAAGAAGGCAATCAGGTGGTTGTTGGCGTACTCCTTACCAACACAGTAGTGGGGTCCGTGACCAAACACAAGGTAGTTGCTGGCATATGTCACATCCTCCTTGCGCTCAGGACTGCAGGGGAGGTACACGCACATACACACAGCACTACTGACAAACCCCAAATAACACTTGTTGATCACGGTCAGGTACTCTGCAGGATGCTTTTAGCTCCTTGAGCAAAGGTAAACATAGCTAGCTATGTTTGCATAGTCTTAGTAGTTCAAGGAAACCACAGGAAGCTTTATCCAGCTGTCCTAATTGTACCTGAACCTATCTGGGTCGAACTTGTCACCATCCGTGTACCCCTGCTTGCATGCCGACACGATATCGGGGATGATGAAGGCGCCCTTTGGTGCCGTGTAGTCTGCTGTGAGCTGGAAGGGCTTCATGGCAACCTGTGGCACCATGGGGGCAGGGGGGCGGTACCGCAACACCTCCTTCACAACCTGTGGAGACAACGAACATAAGCAGGATCAGCAGCAGTAGTGGGCCACACACTGACTCCTAAGCTTGCTGTCTTCAGACACTTTGCAACTCTGCAGGACAGGGCTGCAAGTGGAGATGACTGCAGGACAGTTGCAGTTGAGCTTGTGCAGTCCATGTGATATGTCCGAGTACACCAAGAGACGCTGCTACCTGAGATGTGAACAAAACTGACCTGACGGGTGTATGGCATTGCTGTGAGTGTCTCTCCTGTGATTGTTGCATCCAGATCAGGTCTTGCTACTGCCTGTTCAGCTCTCACGCGCGCCAACACGTCTGGGTGTTCTGACATCAGAGTCACCAGCCAGCACAGGCTGGCAGTGCTGGCATCCTGTCGAAGACACCAAGCATTTGGCAGGTGATGCCAGCATCAACACAAAACATCGTGGACTGCTGTAGATGGAGACTGGTTACATTGCATCACTTGGCAACAACTGGTAGGTGCGTCACATCATGAGATCGACTATACAAAGAAGCCCTGATAGCACATGGTGACATGATGGCTGTACCTGTGAAGCGAACAGGAAGTCCATGACTGTGTAGGCAACCTCCATGTTTGTGGAGTACTTGGGGGGTGGGACGTTGTTCTCTTCAGCTTCCTGCACAACAGTTCCCACACAGTGAGTAAGCTGAGTACAATTCCTGCCGTAAACAGCCGCATTCGGTCTGGGCATAGGGTCTGCAACACAGCGGCCTCAAATGCAAGGTGGCGCTGTTGCAATGATGACGGCGAAGCTGTATGCTTGGGCAGTATGCTAGTTGCATACACTCCATGAACACAGCATCACCAGCATCGTTGTGTGGGGTCTGCACCCTCCACAACGTGCTACACACTCTGTTGTACCAAGAAGTGTCTGTGCCAATCAATCATGCAGCAGCTTGCAGTCTAGATAGCAACAAGAGCTCCCACTCTGTACCCTCACAGGTACTCCCAGTCAGAAAGCGTGTGATAATGACGGTAAGGTTGTGTCCTTAGGCAGCATGCATGCGTTTGGTGCCATGGATACAGCAAAACCATCATCACTACAGTGCCGCACATACTGAAGCAACACAGTTACAGCAGTGATCAGACCTGCAGCCTGCTGGAATGTAACAAGAGATCTCAAACTATTCACAGAGCTACACTAACATCACACACCTGACACTCCTTGATGATCTGCTGTGTCCAGAAGTCCAACAGACAAGCTGGTTCATGACCCGCCTTCATGCGCTCCTTGCTGCGGATAGCAGCAGTCTGCAGCACGCTGAGAATGAACTTGCGACCCTGCACACAACGTAACACGCAAGTCTCTATCAGCCAGATTCAAGCCATGTGACAACATATCAGGACAGCTGCACGTAACAGCTTGCAGTCTGCTGTGCTCATATCTTTGTGACTTCGATGCAACATGCAGGACATGACAAGCGGTTGCATGTCGTCAAGCAGCTGGCAAGCAAGAGTTTGTAGGTATGATCATCAAATCAAACCCAAACCCCGTACCTTCATTGCCCTCCATACTTGTGTTCCTGGGAACTTCAGAGGGAATGTCAGGAATCCCTTAGCCATCTCATTGTAGGAGTCCGTGAACTGGCGCTGCAATTTGGGGTCGTCAAGGTATGGACCTGCAGGAAGCACCAGTAGCCATCAATTCTTCAGTGCTAAGCTCTGCAGTCTGCCCAGCATGAGAGAGTAAGAAGTACTGCTGTGCTTTCAGCTACACTGCACAGATGCCACTCACACTAAAATCAGCTGTACTCTGAGGGTTGCTTGC
The DNA here is from genome assembly GCA_029853055.1 of Scenedesmus sp. KT-U. Lineage (NCBI taxonomy): Eukaryota > Viridiplantae > Chlorophyta > Chlorophyceae > Sphaeropleales > Scenedesmaceae > Scenedesmus > Scenedesmus sp. KT-U. Next base: position 2,369 of record JARWLF010005218.1, read on the forward strand.
TGCCTTGCACAGTACCCAACATGCAACTGCCAACCCCAAAGCACACCTACCAATGAATACCCTCTGGCTAGTAGCACAGTTCATATCACGGATCATTTCCCTCATCTCCATCGGTGCCTTGGCCTGCTCTTGCTGTTCCATCCACATGGCTAAGTGCTCACGGATGACTGCATCCTGCTGCTGCACGTACATGCTGAGCGCCTTGCGCGTGAACAGAGCCAAGAAGCTCTTACGCAGAGCCTGCAGGAAGATAATGGATGATGTGTATGTAACTCCAACACGAGTCCATTATGAGGGCACAAGCAGGGGCAGATTACATGCTGAGCCGATAAGGCACAGCTGATGGCTGTGATGATCAGTGAGAGCTACTTGTTGTGGTGAAGAACTGCTTACTTGGTGCAGCAAGAAGACAACATGTGCATGCTGGGCTGTCTGCATGAGAGCATGCCTGCAGGGCTAATCCATCCTGCACATGGTCTGCATTGGCACAGTTTTTTGAGGTATGGGTACTAGCCATCACACTGGAAGCAGGTCTGCTGTTTGCTGTGATTACCTTGTGCTCGGGTCCATGCATGAATGCAATGTTGCGTTTGCCCAGGATCATCTTGGCATTGGGATGCAGATCCAGCAACAGAGTATCCTTACTGCAAGCAGGAAAGCACAACACACGCACTCATGGTTGGTCTGCACAGCTTGCTGTCAGAGTTTGTGCATGAAACAACAAGCTGCTGTGCTCTAGGCAAAAGTGGATACGGTGTTGTCACATCTAGCAAGCAGGTGGGCAAGATAACAGCACAGGCTGAGGGATCATCACGCACCTGTTGTTGTTGAAGACATGACGGATGACTGCAGGGTCAGTAACCATGACTGTGAACTTTGTCACGATGCTGTTCCATGACAGTCCTGGGAACGAGTATGATCGCTGCCTCTCCCAGAAAGCATGAGGGTCCTGCACCATCTCAACGATGCCACCCAGGAAAGGGGTGGTGTAAGAAGGCCCTGCAGGGCATTGATGATGAATAGCATGGCTCAGCAGACCTGTAAGGAGACTTTTGGTGAGCAGGAAGTCCTTACCATGCAAAGACGGCAAAATTGACGAGGGAAAGGTGCGAACAAGCGAGACTGCTATGGTCTATGCTACGTGTGCTTCACCTGGTAGCCGTTTGTTCTTTCCCAGTCTGCCAATCTGATATTTGACCTGCTCCAGGACAGCCAAGGCAAAGATGGTCGCCATGCTGTACACCAACAACATGAAGGGAGACGGCATCTCAAAAGTCTCTGGGATCTTTGCTTTTATGAGGTCGATATGTTCTACAGGGATGTACTGTGTCAGTAGGTTGGAGACCTGGCCTCCAACCTGCTGAAACATCTCGTCCAGCTGTGCCAGAAACAGCATGGCTGCCCTGTGACAGCCTTCAGACCTGTGTGCATCAACAAAGCATACCAGACAGATACAGGCGGTATTGCATGGCTGAGAGCAATAGGTATGCCCGTCCCTATGCGACGTGAACTACGCTGGTTACTTCGGCACGTGTACATCCTCTGCGAGCGCTCTGCTGCTCAACAAACTGACTACGTAAACACAGATATAGATCGCGCAAGCACCACGAGGATCTTCCTGCTGAACAGCGATGCCATGGGCCACTGTGCGTTTGCCTCTGACAAAGTCAACAACGCATCTTGGGGGCTGGCACCATCCAGACGTGATGGAAACAAACAGATGAGGTGCAAGTGAATGGCTGTCGTGCTTGCTGGCGTGGTGTAACGAAAGAGCGTTCGCAATTTGCGCCAGACAGCGAGACAGCTGTCACCACCAGACTGACGCTCTGATCAACGTAATGCAGCTCAAAACCAATGTCTTATGATCATACGTACAGACTGCTGCGGACCAGACGCCACTCACCAGCGCGAAGAGTCCCACCAGCTGGTCCAGCTCGCCTCAACGATGCAACATATGCACTCAAGGCAAACATGTAAGCAAGACAAACCTGCTGGTGTAAACTGTTAGTGATCAGGCATCGGTCAAGGGGCTGTACAGCTGACGGAATACTGGGAGGCACACAGTACCCAGCATGCCCACACTCTCGTTCGCTGCGTCTCGTACACCGTCGACTGGCTTGCTGCCAATGCCGCAAATTTTGTTCTTGTGACTTTGCCTGGCCAGCATACCCTGTCGCTCACACAAAGGGCATCGGCGCGCCATAATACAGACATGCAAAGCATCAAAGCTCTTCCAGTCGAGCTCGCCGCACCTATAGAGGTTTTAGCACTTCCAGAGGCTTTCTCAGTTGTCACCAAAGCCAACCTGCCAGCTACCCAGGTACGCTGTGGTGGCACCAGCACAGAGTTACAGTCCTCTGAGCTGCTTTGCCTGTGTAGCCAGTGCCGTGCATGCGCAGGTCTTCACTCAGCAACATAAGATTGGTATCGCACTCAGTTAACAACGCGACAGACGGGAGCAAATGAATCATCCCTCGTGTATGTTCTGCAGGCATCTCTGCAGTTCCATGCCCTATGGCAGGAGACATCTATCTTGCAGCGGCTGCAGTACAAGAATAAAAACCAGCATCGAGCATCTAAGCACCATCAGGGTATCACTCAGGTGTCATGACTTTAGACACAACAACCTTCATCACATCCAGCTATGTTCAACTTCGTTGCCTGCTGTTGCCTGGTACTCTCCGTTGAATTTTATCAGTTTGCCTCACAAACAGCATCAACGCCCCCATTCCAAGACCCTGAAATTCATCCTGCTGTTGTTTGCAATTTGTTTAATCACAACTCACAAGTACCTTGTAAGTCGATCATTTGTCGTTGCCCTGCCAGGTGTGCAAAACCCTCAAGTTGCTGAAGCAGCTCCAGCTGCCTGAACTCATCCAAGACCTCCATGCAGCAGCGCAGCGAACATCACAGCCAGCAGCAGCAGCAGCAGGGCCAACACGTAGAAGCAGCAAGCGTCATCAACAGCAGCCGCCATCAGACTCCAGCAGCAGCAGCAGCAGCAGACAACACATTCGGCTACCCAGCTTCCAAGCCGGTTGTCAGATCATCTTAACATGTTATAACGTCATCCTGACAGCAGCAGAGCATCTATCAGGTCAGCTTAGCAGAGGCTACTTCATGCCGTTCTGCTTGGTAGCAGTAGCTAACTTAGCACGCATCAGGGTTTTGGCAGTGCAGGGCTTGATGCAGCTGATTCAGGCGTATAATGCACTCATGGATCTGCTACCGCTGCTGCCAATGCAAGCAGTAGCAGCAGCGGGTGCTGCAAATGCAACTGACAGATATAATGCACCTACACAAGCCGCCGCCACCGCTACTGGCAGCAGCAGCAGCAGTAGTAGTGATATGGCAGATGTAACTTATGATCTTCCAGAGATGCTAAAGTTGACGTGGCAGGGACCAACCCCGTTACTGCAATACATGCAATTTGACGAGCATCAGGGCATTGCACAAAAGGCGAGTCAGTTGCAGGAAACATTCTGCATTACCACACCAGCAGCAGCAGCAGTAAGCAGCAAGAAAGCGAGCAGACCCACAGCAGGAACATCTGCAGCAGCTGCTGCAACATGCCGCGATGTAGGGGTCAGCATCGGTCGTGAAGAGTTTGAACGGCTGCAAGTACAGCAGCAGCAGCAGCAGCAGCAAAAACTTCCAGTTCAGAGATCAAGCCAGCCAGTAATGTCAAGAATCACTGTGTTTGAGGATAAGCAAGCTCTGCTGCCAGCAGCAGCAATCGAAGCAGCAGCAGCACAACAGCAGCAGGAGGCAACTGCAGCGCCTGCTGTTCCAAGGTACACAACTGCTCCAGGTTTAGGGTTGGGTTGTGGCTTGGGCTTGGGGTTGGCGTTAGAGCAGAAGCAGCAGCAACCTGGGTTGGCATCGAACCAGACTGCAGTACACCCACCAGCAGCAGCATATGCTGGTTCCGGCGCATCTGCTGCTGCTGCTGCTGCTGCTGCTGTTGGAGTACTGGCTGAAGATATGGATGCAGATGATGAGTCAGAGTTTGAACAGTTGTATGGAGCATCAGCAGCAGCAGCAGCGGGGCCAGCACCAATGCACATAAGCACCAGCCTACGACCAGCAGCAGCAGTAGCAGCAGCAGCCAAGCCAAAGGGTGCAGTAGCAGTCAAGCATCAAGTACTAGGCAGTAGTGCTGCTGCTGCTCTGGCAATGCAAGGCTACAACAGCAGCAGTGATGATGAAATGGAAGACGCTGGGCCAGCAGTCAGCAATGCAGCAGGCGTTTCAGCAGGACTGCCTTATGCTGCCTGCCAAGCACCAGCAGTAGTAGCAGTTCATTGTGGCATACAACCGGTCGGCCAGCAGCAGCAGCAGCAGCAGCAGCAGCAGCAACAGCGGCAGCATGGTGACCCAATGCAACAGCAGTTGCAGTTCCAGCAGCCACCAGTGCCTGCACCAGCAGCAGCAGCAGCAGTTAGCAGGGACACGATGATGTACAACTCTCAAAGCGGCCAGATGCTAGAACCTACTGCTGCTGCTGCTGCTGCTGCTGCTGCTGCTCCATTACAAGTAGCAACCGCTGTTGAATCAGTACCCGCAGCAGTGCCTGAGTTTGATCAGCTGATCGAGGCAGGTACGTCATCTGCTGCTGCTGAGCTTATAGGAGGTGAGCAGCAGCACCAACAGCACACACAAATCAACCAGCCTACTACAGCAGCAGCAGCGGCGGCAGCGGCACCGGCTCCCCTGTTGGCAGCCAGCAAGAAAGCTCTGAAGAGAGAAGCAGCTAAGCAGCGGCAGCAACGACAACAGCAGCAGCAGCAGCAGCAAGGTGTGATTGAGGATCAAGATTGGGTGATGCAGCTGCTGACGACAGGGGGCAGTATGCCTACACCACCTCCAGCAGCAGCAGTGCAACCAGCTGCAGGAGCAGGAGCTACAAAGGCCGGACCCAACGCTGGTGGTGTACAAAGCGGCAGCAGAGGTACTCATGAGAAGGCTGGTAACAACAACAAGGACAACAAGAATAGTACTACAGCAGCAGCTGATGGTGATGGTGGTGCAGGAAGAGATCGTATCCTTGACCTCTTGCTAGGTGGCTTATGAGCACGGACTGTGATCAATACTGTTGATGTATTCTCTTGTGGACTTATGTATAGATATCCTGTTGGTGCCACTGCGATTCATTGCTCGCTTACTGCTGTCCGGGTAGCACGAGTCTGGGTGCGATTCGATGGTGTGAGACCATAGGGCCTGTGCTGCTGAGGGACGCGTCTGTGCTAATTCAGTGTGTGTGATACGTTAGAAGTAATGATTCAGCCAAGTCTGAAGGCTGGTAAAGTTGATTGTGATAGCAGGTAAAAGCGGTTGAGAGCTATCACACTTTTCACACTAGACAACGAATCCACTGCGAGACCCCCTGCATGTATGATCATTGCTCAACAACATCATACCGTTCACAAGCTTGCAGCAAGTTGTCGCAAAGCGGTGGTGCTACAGTCACGCAGCGATTCGGAACTGACGACCGCTTAGCAGCTTAATCATGAAGCCTCTGTCTGCATACTTGGTTCTGCCCACTCTTGTTCTTGTGATATACGTATACCATCCCGCTGTAGCTTTGCAGCCAAGCACACGAGGAGAACTGAACACGCTGTGGCAGGTATACCACGATGCGCTCAGCACAGCCAAATACATTGACCTGACACACACGTTGAAGCCTAGGTCGCCAATATGGTACGGATTCTCAAGCCCTCAACAGTTCAAACCCGCTTGGTAAGAGATGCACAGGTCCTGTACCCTCTTCAACCGTTTTGCAGTATGTCAACTCCCCTGCAAACCCTAATCATTATCTGATACAGTCATGTCTGATTTCAACTTGCACACCTCAAAAAGCTGCTCACGGTGGTATAGATGAATCCATTTTGGTTCAGACCATGCAACACCCCAGCAACTTCTCTCACAGCACGCATCTCTCCTGTCTCATCTTCCACATGCGATGGCGCTCTATGCTTGCTGTCATTCTGGTCAGGAACCCTAAGACGAACAGCTCGTACACATACGCAAAGGATGGCTTTGAAGCAACGGAGTACACCCTGCACACGGATCAGTACGGCACTCAGCTGGATCCACCTGCTCACTGGTGAGAAAGTGTTCTTATCACAGCAGCAGCAGCAGTAGCAGCAGCAGCAGCAGCAGCAGATTGCAATCAATACTGTATACATACGAAGTGTGTTTCACCAACCACAGCAGCAGGTCCATTGGTCAAGTGTTGGGAACGCATAGGTGGTATATACTCATGTGATGTCAGCGCTGAAGCTGTTGCAAGAGAGTCGCGTAGTCAGCATCTGCTGTAGTGCATAATAATGCATATATGGTACTTCCTGATGCTTTCAGGGATCCCTACTATCCTGCTATTGATGAACTACCAGCCACCTATGCAGTCCGTCCGCTCGTGGTGATCTCAATAGCTGAACAAGTCGAGCAAAATCCAGGATATCAACTGCAAGTCTCAGGTGGGTACAGACTCAACAGCTTCCTCATCGTCATGGCATATCATATGGTCGTCTCCAGCCAATACTTTGTCTGGCAGACATATTATTCTTGTCATATTTCTGCATTACGCAACTTGTAATTGATGTGTGTGTGAGGTTTTGCCCTTGAACTCTTTGTAGATATCCATAGATGGGAGCTGCAACACGGCCGCATACCAGCCGGCTGCGTAGTTATGATTCGCTCCGATTGGTACAAGAAGTGGAATCAGCCAGATTTCACGACCCTATACCCCTTCCCAGGCGTCGGCTTAGACGCTTTAAAGTTCCTACACTTACAACGTGGGGTCTTGTTTCACGGCCACGAGCCGTTAGACACAGACAACACACCGACGCTTGAAGGCGAGGACTGGTTGTTACATAATGGTTACGCACAGGCTGAAGGTGTTAGGAATCTGGATATGGTGATGCCTGTTGGATGTTTGGTCAGTGTGGGATTTCCTAAGCTAGCTGGTGGTACTGGAGGCTATGCAAGGTAGGCTGTGCTACAGCATACTCGTATAGACTCTACCGAGCAGATCTGAAAAACCCTCAAACGAGGAAAAGCCGCAAGCATCAAGCATGATTTCAAAACGATAAAGGACCGATGAATCCATTCTGGTTGTTGTTTTCAGGTATGTTGCTATCTGTCCATCGTCCTGGCCTCATGGTGTCACTGTGGAAGAGACAGCTGGACCTCTGCCTAGAAGTGATGAGCCTCTGCAGTGGGATGAGCAACTAGGGTACAGGGTTAGGAAGCCGGCCGGTCAAGCAGTAGACCGTTCATGACGTTAATGGCTTGATCCATTCCTTCATGCTCTTCATCCATCTTTACTGTTATCTTCTTCTTGTTGAATTGATATACAGAGTTGGTTGGATGTTTTCTCCGAATGATAACACTGTTGTGGCGGTTACTGATATACAGCTGATATATGAGGAACACTTGTTAACCATTTCAGACGTTCATGTCACAATCTCATCATCAATACCTGATGATTCATTTATCATCGGTACTACTGTGGCACATCTTACTGATTCATTTGTGACCAACATCAAGATGTTGTGACGTTGTTGACCATCACTCTTACAGTAAGGGTCTGTCTTCTGCTTTTTGTCACTCTCTGCTCATGGCATGACGCAAATGCTGCGTGCACGTGTGGTTATGCAACTGACAGGAACCCTTCTCATCAGAGTTACCCGCTGTGTTGTTGCCTCTAGAGGCAGCAGATCTGCTGTCACTGCTGGTTGTACAGGAGTTGCCTGGTCACATCCCAAAAAGCGATCATGTCTCTGTCATACGTCCAGACAAGTGCCAACACGAGGCCAAGATTCACATACTCGTAGCTCATTGTTAAGCAATTGACAAGTTACCTCCGCAGCCATAGCAAACACCACATCCTCCCAAGGAAATCC
>JARWLF010005220.1:0-11093 GCA_029853055.1 Scenedesmus sp. KT-U
ATGCCATAGCACCTAGTGCCATCGGCCTCGCGCCCGGCATGTGGCAGGCGGAATTGAACAGTTATAGCTGGCAGTGCCTATGGCTATCATGGTAGCACAGGATGCTGCTGGAGTGGATTACACCCATCCTGTACACAAAGAACTGTACAATCAGTGTGCACAGATGCGCGTGACTCGATCAGCTTCTTGCAGGCTGCCGACGCGCTGCACACCTGGATCTGTCTGCACAAGGACCACAACTACGCTACTGATACCCCAGCTGTCTCACCTGTTCAAGCACCAGGAACATGGCCACATTCCAGCTGCCAAGACGGGCAAAGTTGGGCATGAAGCCGTTGTAGAATGCCTGAACATCACCAGAAAGTGGCATTTGGTATGTCATGACATTGCATACAGATTGTAATCAGAGCTGGTGACAGGGCGGTGTGACATAGGCCTGGTGTGAGTGCTGACATAGAATACCAGTGCTGTGTAGAAGTACACGGATGACACATGCAACATACACAACAGCAGCATGCCTTTAAGCTGGACACCCCCCCAGTCCAGTGCTCACCAGCAAGCCATCACTCCGAGCAGTCTTCACAAAACAATCCAACACACCAGAGTACTTGCCACTGCGGTCACCTGCAGCCAAGGGAACAGCACAAGAGGTTGACACTGTGCACATTCTTCGACACTTAGGCACGCCTGTGGAGTCCCGAGCTGCTTGGAACTACACACTCCGAACATACCAAACCCCACATGTTCATCAATCACACAGTCATGCACACCCCGGTGGCTGTTTGTCAGCCAGCTCTCCCCTGCTGCCCATCCCCAGCTACACACTCCACCCAGACCACTCACCCATGACTCTGCTCTTGACCACGTCCACAGGTGATCCAACACACACAGCAAAGAAGCCGGCACCCAGACCAGCCAACAAGTGAGTCACAACATTGTCTTGGAACATACCAGTGGCCAGCAAAGACACCTGCAGGGCAATGTACCAGCGTGATGGTGGATAGATGCAACAACCAAAGAGTGCAGCTGACCACATAGAAGCTCTCGAGCAGGTCGACCTGCTGCAGTGGTTGGGCCAGGGCAACCCAGCTGACCAGCCCTCTGTGAACTTGTAGATGAAACTGCTGTATAAGCACTGAGGATGCATATCACCAACTGGACTGCTGCTGTTGCTGCTTGGCTTGCCCACAACGAACAGCTGCCTCCTGACAGCAACAGAATAACAACACCTCACCTTTATCTGATCATAGCTGGCCAGCTCTGCTGCGTTGATGATTGCGTTACGAGCCACATTGGGTCCCAGACCCTTCCACAACCCCAACATACCCTCCTCCCTGTGAAACAAATAGTCAACGAATGCTGTTGGGTGTTTGCATCAAGCAAATATTGCATATGGGAGTGTGCGGCTAACGGCACATCAGGGGTAACGCAACGTCTCAGCACTCATACAATACCGTTGTAACCTGAATGCACAAAGCCTTGGCAGTAGTCAAATGATGCCCCAAGCATGCAAGGCGAGAGTGCAGCAAGCTGGTTGCTAAGTGCAGTAAGTTGCTCATGCACCTGCCCTCACCTCCTAATGATGCCATATGCTTTGATTGCATTGGGGTACTTCTTGGGTTCTCCAGGAGCCTTCTTTCCTTCACTTTGCATGCGCACCTGACAGCAAACAGGGTATCACCAAACCAGTGTTTCACTGCAAATTGCAAACCCGCTCGAGAGCACAAGAGCACATGACCCGTGCATCTGTCCGATACAGCACGTTCAGAGCCTGCAGTGTGATGCATGCTGACGGCGCTGTGGCAGTTGCAATGTAGCTGGCAGCATAGTAGAGGCCCTGGAGCAGTTGCCGATCAACTGTTTCACGCTTGCTGACACTCTGATACAGTATTCTGATGCAATCGCGGCAGAACTGTTTTCATACCTTGACTAGATCAGTTGGACTTGCCACTGTGATTGCAATGGCCCCTGTTGCAAGGCCAGAGGCAATCTTCAAGTGCAGCGGTACATCTCCAACATGGTCTTTACCAACAAAGAACTGCTTCACCTGCCAACACACAACAAATATGAATCTTAGTGACACATGACTATGCCAATCACAAGCTCACAAGCTATAACGGGCATGCACTTTATGCTAGTATGTATATTCACCAACCAACAGGGCTTACAGTATGTAGGCCAACGGGTTAGAAGGGGTTAGCACGCCACTGCCTGGTGCATTGCTATTCAGCAAGCCGCCTTAACACCCTAGCTGCGTCCAGCCTCTGTGCCATGTGGTCATTTCATGACATCTTTTTGTACGCAGTCATATGCAGTACAGTCGCTGCGGCGCTGCGGCACTGCTTATGCTGGCAGTACTGTCCGACTACAGGCCCATGGACCATTTCAGCCGTCTGCACCTGTCCTCTTACGACTGCTGACAAGTATAGAGGTTGTACCCTCAATGCTGTCATACTTACCGGTTCATAGAGCCCGATTCTCAGTCCACCATAAACCACCTGTCTGTGCAGACCTGCAGCACATGACAATGACGAGGTAGGTACGCAGGTGTCACCTCTGCTCAAGAGTGACAATTGGTGCAGGTGACGTCCCTCAAACATGCGTTAAGAAGAAAACACAAGACAGGGCAACTCAATAGTTGCTCCTATGGCAAACACACAACACCACAAGTTTACCTCTGCTGCAGGTGACACGTGCTGACTATACACCACCATTCCAGGAGCTATGGCAGCACATGCGGGCCAAAACCAGGCGCTTGACAGGATAAGACACATCTAATTCACAGAATCTATCCTATGCCTCTCAGATCATGGCCGCAGCATGTGTTCACCTGGTTCCAAACCCTTCCAAAGTGCACCTGCTCCTTCCTCCCGAGCAATTGTTAAGCATGTGCCCAACAGTCCTCTGCATTGGTACACAGGTTTTACAACCATGTGACGTCGTGATAAGGTGGTCGTATCTCAGAACTTACTTGTACTTGCCCGCTCCACCACCTTGCAGCTGTAATCTGACTTTGGCTGTGTCCAATGGCAGAGTGAGCGCCTGCAGCCAACCAAGCCTCATAGCCTTGCAAAATTGATCGCGATACTTACATCACTGCGTCATACCTCTGCTGTACACGCCGAAATTGCGCTTGCCGCAAACAAATTTGCGAATGGTAGCACTGGTCCTGTGGATGGAGGAGACATGCTGACTGTGATCACAGCTCAGATCAGACCCTCTGACCTGCAGACAAGAAAAACACTAATGCGGAGATTGCAGTTTTGCTGCTGTCGGAGCTGCCTGTGCTCTCATGCTGCATGGTAGATTTGCAGGTGTGCGGACGCAAGTGGTTGGAGCTTATGACAGTTGTGCTCTTGTCCTGCTGCCATAAGTCCCTACCAAAATACAGACTGTGCCTGGCAGCATCATGAATTATGTTTGCAGCCAAAGCCAACGCATTATGCCTTGTCGATATGCAGGAAGCAACAGCGTAACGCTGCCATCAGCTTGTTCCTGTTCAACAGTCAGGTTGCAGTTGTGTATGCTCAAGCAATACTGTACAATGTCACAGCCTACCAAGCAAATATGCTGTGTCTGTGAACCCCCATCGCGGCACAATGCCAGATACCCCACTGGTTACTGCCAATAGCAGTACTGCTTGCCAGCTCATATTGCTGCCATTGTGTTTTCGTGCACAGTGCCCAAAACCCGAGGTGATATGGTGCCACGCTTCCCTTGAACATACAAACATGGACTTGCAGCGCATGCTTTGGACAACGCGTTGCTCCCACTGGCAGGATGCTCATGGGCATCCTCCCTGTGTCTCATGTCGCTGCATAGATACCCAAAGGCCGAACGGCCGGAGTGGGTTTACTTTCTACTTTCATGTCGCTGACCCCGGTGCCTCCATCATGGACTCTCTGTCAGTATTGCATAAGTACAGCAATGTTGTGTGTGTGAATTGCTGTGCATTGTCTACTATCTGCTGAAACTGCTGACGCTGCTGCAGATTGCGATGTCCAAGGTTGCTGAAATACTGAAGGGTGTCCAATTAGCCACACTACCCACTACCACTTGCCAATCTCACGCGTAAGCTCAGGACTGCGACCCCTGACAGCAGTAGTGGTGCTGCAGGCAGAGTACTGATAATCGCTGATAATCGCTGTGGCGGAGGCTTGCTTATGAACTTCATGATGTATTACGCGTTACATCAACCACACCAGCTGGCATCTTTACAGATGTATAAGCCCCCATCACAAGCATTGCTTGCTAATGCCAGCAAACTGGACTGCTTAGTGCCACCCATTGCTGCTGCAGCCTGCTTATGCCTCCACCTGCTCACGCAGACGACGGATTGTGCTGCGGACTGTTACTGATGAAGCGGTGCTGCATTTGAAAAACAGAAACAACAGCACAGTGAGGTTTAACGAGTGCACTTGTTCCAATGAAATGCAGGTTTGCTCAACATGACCTTCATACTGTGCCACTGTGACCAGAGCCAATTTGCTCCCAAGACATACTGGCATGACATGCTGCCCATTCGAAGGTAAACCATCTGTTCTGCAACTCATCAGTAGCAGTGGCAAAACTTACTGTAGCACGTATGCTCCTCCGGCTTGCACCTTCTTGCATGCCTTGCAGCCCCAGATGCCCACTGCCACACGCTTCACGGCGAACTGCAGATACACCAGACACGAGCATGACTCCAGTTGAGCTACAGCAGAGCACATAGAACACCCACGCTGGTACCACTTCCAACCACAAGGCCCCAGGTATCTAGACTAGCCTCCTATTCAAAACCCCCTGAACAGGTGACAGCTTACCTTGCCACAGAAGTTGCAGAAGTACTTGGAGTGCTGGCTGACCTCCATCTTCTTTATCTGCTTACGGAGACTCGCTCCATAGCGAGTTCCGTACTTGCCCACAATGCCAACCTTCTTGGTACGCTTCGACTGCACGCACAAAGGACACCAGAAAGCACCATCAGTCACGCTGCCTTTGTGTCAGGTTCCAAGAGTACCCAACAGGGCGTCAGCGCAAGAAGGTTTGCAACCGTATGAATGACACAAATCTAAATACTTAATAAGTACAGAGATAACAGCATCAGCTTGGTGCGTGACTACCAAGAGCACAACAGCGCCCACGAGCGGCTGCGCAGCACAGCGCTCACCATCTTGGCTGGCTGTGTAGAGGCTGAGAGGAAGGATTCCTCCGATTGCACTTGCCATAAGAGCCTGCACTGCTGGCATGGCTGCTAGAAACCTTCCTTGATAAACCCATGTCGTTGCAAGGAGTATGCCACTTCATGTGATACAGGTCATGGGTTATCCGGACTAGAATTGCCCATCATATTGGATTGCGCTGCACCTCCGCTAACGTCACATGCATCCTGCGCCTATCACGCGCAGTCGGTACCCATCGCGCACCGTGCAGCAGGCAACCTCAGGCTTTTCAATGCGTTATTGATTACATAGTTCTGACTTCACAAGTAGACGCTGCTCCTGCTGTGCAGAGCTTCCCCCATGGCATAGCCTTCACCTGTGCTGAGCTACTGCTGTACTGCTGATGTTCATCCTCGATTTCATGTCAGTGTGGTCTTTGCACAACCTTTGCAAACATCCAACGTTCGTTACAGTATACTTGTGATGATTGAAGGAGTAGTGGCGACATGAATGGGTGGGTTGTGGTGACTGTGCACAGCAGCACCAATTTTCGATCGTGCACTGTGCAGGTCAGCTTTACAGCAACAAGCGGTCCTGCTGCGCGGGCAGTTGCTCCTTATCCCGTATGTTCATCTTGAGCTGATTCCTTCCTGCCGCTATAAGCCACCATCTGTCTTGCACAGCACACGTTGTAGACAGAATATGCTGCAATGGTTTGGCTATTGCACAAGAAGTAGCAATGTATCTCATAACTGCCTGATGCAAACTTCTCATCAGTCCTGCTGCAGCGATTCAGGACTGGTGGTGCAAGGTTTTGGCAGCGCAGTGTGTTCCGCGCATCACATCGGCCCAGGATGCATAGCCAGCTGTGCATTGGTTGCTTGATGTGCTGCACAGTGGCCTGCTGAGATATACACAACTATTGTTGCACTGTGTGCACCATGCTGCTATACTAACCTCCTGATGACAATGATCTGCAGCAGCTCTGGCAACGCACTCTCCTCCAAGCGAGGTGCTCACTGCACTGTATATATATTGATGAGTCTTGCCATGATCAACCTGACAGGCTGGTGCGTGGCTCATCTTATGAGTCATGAATTCTGCAGTCGGCTGCTGGTTGCACCTTGTCAATGTCAGGTATATCAGTGGCACTGATACTAGCTTTCATTGCTTGGCAGCTTAGAAATCTGCGCCAATGTTTTTGAACTCATCAGTGCTCCAAGCAGTGAGTCAGCATCAGGGCCTCAAGTGCAGTGCCATCATGTCAAAATATCAACATCTTGCACCATGCAGACGCCGCTATGTAAGTTATAGTGCTATAGTAGGTAATAGTGCTCTCAGAACATTCCCAGGCCCTTAGTCACTACTGAGTAGCTCCACTGCCTACACTCAGGGAGTTTGAGAACCGTGCTGAACAATTGGCAACCCGGTATGTTGCACTGAGTATTTATATAAACTACTCAGCAGCCATATCAATACCACCATCGCCGACGGCCCATCGGTACTACCGATGAAACGGTTTCATGAGTCGTGTGAAAAAGACAGTATTGACATGCAAGCAAACAGCACAGCTGTGATATCCGCTGGACTGCGGCAGTGCACTGGGGCCGCCACCCAGAGCCGTGTCATCAAGAAAAGTTGTGCATCTGAACCCAAGTCCGCCACAGTCCGTGTCCAAAATACCTGAAAGAACGCAGATGACAGGATGTGACGTCACATCATGCAGGCTGCGCAGCACTTGGATGAAAGTATGACCCTCCTGGTTCCAAGGTGCTCGGAGCATCTTGAGTTCATGTCATGCACATGTGTATCGTATCAGCTTCCAAGCTTTGTTGCATACTGACACTTCTTGCACGACCCAGACTTGCAAATCGTGACACTTTTCTTTAGTAATGTGTCATCAACCGCCGTATGCCGCTGTTCACCATATCATTGCCCTATCACTGCGCGCAAATGGGATTCAACACTGCTTTATGCAGCTGGCCTACTGCAGAGCAGCCCTACTGGGCTGTGTACAGCCTCTCAATCACACAACCTTGGGTTACCAGTTCAGATGTCAGTAGTACTGTGTTGTGAACATATGCAGAGACTGTAGCAATGGATAACACGCTCAGAGCCTCAACTAAAGTGCACACCATCACACACTAGATCATAACGTGGTCATGTCATTTGCGATCAAGGTGCAAGCTGCACACCAGATCAGGACGAGCTGCTGGCATATGCTGACCTTGCTAGGCTGGTACAACACTGCCAGCTGGATATCCCACGCATACATAATAACATCACACACTGTGGGGACTGCTGACGATGGAGTAACACTATCACTTCACTATTTGACCACCTGACAGCAGGTAGCAGCTTTAGGACGCCAGCTCACTTCCTATAAACTGTGTCACATGCACAACAACACACAATAACACATCATGTCATGCACAGAGAAAGATCACCAAGTTAAACACTGCCCGCCCAACATACCGGAGTCCACCTCCTCGGCTGAGGACCCACCATCAACTGTGCACCAGGGTCACAGCCTTGCAGCAAAGGCAACCTTTCACAGGTATGCTGAATAACAAGCAAGACAAGCAAGAAAGCAATGCCTGTCTGCTGGTGAGACTGCCGGCAGATACGATAAAGCTTGATGTCAAGAAGAACTGCTGATGGTATCAGCAGGCACTACAGGCAGGCACAGGTAAACCCAGACAAGGAGACTGATGACACTTATGCTACACAATGCACCTCAATCCGACTGCTGGTGGACCACTCTGCGTCCTGATACCTGCCCTTAAAACCTTGTCAACAGACATGCCGCGCCAGACTGCTGTGCGGGGCAAACAGCAACTGCACATCTGATAGCTGCAGCTGCAATCTGCTAGATGCACAGCAACTCCTGCTGCTGGTGCTGTCTGCACGTGCTTCAGGCCTTTGGTGCTTCAGCCTTCTCCTGGTCCTGCATCTCGCTTGTCCAAAGTGTCAAGTTGTCACGCAGTAGCTGCATGATGAGAGCACTGTCTTTGTAGCTGTCCTCACCAAGACTGTCCAGATCACTGATGGCTTCATCAAAGGCCTGCAGCACAATCCACGATATTACCTGTACAGTGAGTGAGCTGTCATCAACAGCGAAGAGCAGCACCTGGTGAAATATACTTAGTGTAACAGAGCTGCAGCTGGGGTGCAAACTAACAATCTGACAGGTATACTTGCACTTGTGAATTTGATCATATTATCAAGAATCAACATAACATAAACAGAGTGCTTGAACCAAGACCCACCTGCTTCGCCAGATTGCATGCTTTCTCTGGCTGGTTCATCACTTCATAGTAGAAGACTGAGAAGTTGAGGGCCAGTCCCAAGCGAATGGGATTTGTTGATGGAAGCTCTGCAAGTGCCTTTTCCTGTGCTGCATTGTAGGCCATGAGGGTTCTCTCTGCGGCGTCCTTGCGGTCACTGTCCACCTTGAACTCCGAGAGGTACCTGTGATAGTCAGCCTTCATCTTTAGATAGAAGACTGAGGCCTCACATGTGGAAGCGGAGGGGATAAGGTGGGTATCCAACAGCTCAAGGATCTCGCCACAGATGTTATCCAATTCCTTCTCCACGGCGCTCCTGTACTTCTGGATCAGCTTCACCCGCTTCTCGTTGCCCTTGGCCACTTCGCTCTGCTCTACGCTTTGCAGTATACGCCAAGAAGCACGCCTGGCGCCCACCAGGTTCTTGTATCCTGTAGCAGTTTCAGGCAGAGTTCAGAACTGCGCAAGGACTTGAACTTTCAGAATAACAAGGAAGCAAACTTATGCACAGTGCGTACCTACTGACAGCAAGTTGCGCTCTTCAACTGAGAGCTCCTGCTCGCCTGCCATCTGAGCTATTTTCTTCATCTCTTCTACCATATCATTGTATCGTTCTGCCTGTTCGGAGATTTTGGCTGAAAACAGGGCAAGCTCTCTCGGGGTAGCCATGTTGGAAGAGACAGCTAAAGATCTGTTGTTGCCAAGTCGCAGCTGCACAGGATACTCTCACAGGAGCAGCAAGGATTGGCTTACAGTCAAGCTGCAAGATGGGACGATAAACATGCACAGTTGACTTCAGCAGCACACGTATTGTTAAGAGACCTCAAAACCTCTGGGCCTGGGTCAACGTCTTGGCGGGTCCTGCATCCGGAAAGATCCTTTTGCATCATGGGTCGGACCGTGATGGCCAACTATGCTCGCACGAGGATGAGGTGTGCTTGGTAAGTGGGCGCTTGAATTGACGTGGGTGCCTATGTTGTTGATTGCAACCTCACGCTATGCGGTGATCTACATCGGATATGCTGTACGGACAAACAAGAACTCGCTGTTTAATCAAAGGGTCTCGTACGTTGTTGCTTGCTGCCGAAGCTCGTGCTCCCTGATGCGCCTCCTGCTGCCCACATTTACCCAGTGATTGTTACAGTGATATGTTGCAAAATTATTGTAATCTAATGTGGAAATGAAGTGGGACAATATTCTAAGCGCGGCAAAGCTCTACTACAACACCTACAGCAACTGCTGCAGCAGCTTGCTGCAGCTCCCAATATCGAGTTGTTACAGAGCATGGGTGAAACCCGTTTGACATCATCGGTCACACCAGCATGCCAGCATTGGGCAACATAGACAGCGCCTCCTGTGTTGCTGCATCAGCACTCACACCTACTCAGTGTATCATCACCCAACTGCGTTGCTTCAAACACACCAGTAGTGGTAGTAGTAGTAGTAGTAGTAGTAGTAGTAGTAGTAGTAGTAGTAGTAGTAGTGTGCCCCAAAGTCCCACACTCCTTATTGCTACATTGTTTGCCAAGCAAGAAGGATGATGAGGCATGCATTCATGTGCTCAAGGATGTCCACACCAGGTACCAAGAACAGAGCAGGTGTGACACAGCACAGTGCTGTTTGCCTGCATGTCGATTCTGTCTTTTTCGCAGCACAGCGCTGCACGAGAAGGCTGCAAACACAAGGCAGACGTGAAAGAATCCACGCTCATTGCAAGCCTGCTTTTATCTACAGACCACAAGCTGCTTCACTTCAGGGAACTATAGAACAGAACAAGGACAGTTGCAACTACAAGCAACACTGGGATGATACTGATGCCGTACAGTGTGCCATAACCAACCCAGTCTGGCAGCAGATCGGCGAGTGATTGTGGCTCTTCACCCTTGCGCATGTCTTTGCTCATGATGTAAGGCTTGACAACACCACGTGCTGCAAGCAGGCAGCAAACAAGCAGTGTATATAGTACATCAAATGAACGTTACCAGACTGGCGTGTACATCCCTGGTATCTGCTGCATCTAGCTCTGATACAATCAAACCAATACTGCATAATCTTGTCATGGTCAAACTGATATGATAAGTGCTGTTGATCGGTACATGCAGCATCATACACTCATTGTGGCCGGTCTCTGTTTCTTTGTTCACACTCTCCTGGTGCTGTTCATACTAGATTCTCACAGGCTGATCATGCCTACACCTGACCATCACATTGTTGTAGACAGCAAGATACACTCACCATCATCCACTACTGGTCCAAAGTCATTGCCAGTATTGCTGCTGCTGTCCCTGCTGCTGCTGCTGGTGCTGATACTGGCACTTGCATCAGCAGCTGCAGCTGCATCATCGGCATCTAGAAAGGGCCACGCCTGCTCTCATACAAATGCCACAGGTGAATCACACTGGCTGGCACATGCAATTCTGATCTGCCATTATGATGATGAGAAAGTGTTGACCAGGCCGTTACATTGACACAAGCAGACTCTGCACGGTGCAGCAGGGGACTTACACTCCACACATACCTGCATGTCCTCCAGTAGACACTTCAATGCCAGCCTATCCTTGGGAATGCGGCCCTCAGCAACATCAATGAGCGCAGCAGCCATCTCATCACGTGAAACACCTCGCTCATCCTGCAGGTCACGATATGAGAGTCGTTGCAAAGT
>JARWLF010005234.1:0-10629 GCA_029853055.1 Scenedesmus sp. KT-U
AAAGCAAGGATATTGCGCGCGAGCTTTGCTACTGCCTGTGTTGGTTGTGGAAGAAGCACCGCTGCGATCAGCACCATGCTTGTAGCAGCCAGGTTATTGTCTAAGTGCACAAGTGTTGAAGCCGTTGATGAGTGTGAATGCACTCCGTGCGCAGCATGATAACACTGACTCCTGACATCAGTCAACGCGTCCTGCACAGACGGGTAACATAGATCAAGCGTGTAAACACGTGTATGCAGGTACTCAACACCATTTTCAGCCAATCAAGGAGCAACAGCTGCCCCGTTGCAGCTCCGTAACCTGTAGTGCCTGTCAGTTGTGTATGCGCATCTTTTGCACATGACCAGAGCACGATCAACATACTAGTCATTTCTGCCATGCAACTCACGAGCTATGAAGCAACTGCATGGTTCTCAGTCATCAAGCACGTTCCCAAGCAGAGCAAGGCAGGTGCCGTTAGGCCGACAAACGGTGCTAGTGGCATATCCATGATGTTGGGTTTGAGCTATGCTTGAGGAAGCAGGTGGGCACCAGTGAGCCAAGTGCAAAGAACATAGTGTGAAGACCACCTCTGGGTAGCTCTCTCAACAAACAAGTGTTCATTCGGCTACACAGGACATGTAAATAGTACATATGGGTCTATAATGTGTGTTATAGGATTCTGAAACCAGATCAGCAGGTCTTGAGCAGGCACCAATTCTCATCGATCTGACACGGCAGGCCACATACCACTTCGCTGTTCACTTCTTGACAGGTGTTGTATACGTAGACTGTGGTTTCTGCATTCTAAAACAGGCGGCTGCTATCGTGTTTTGCTGCAAGACAACAAGCGGGAAAAGTCCCCCGTACGAGCAAACACCGGCAAATGATACATCAATACCAGCTCGGCACTTGGATGTACAACGTAAAGAAGTCGTTGCAGGTTTGTTGATTGTAGCAACCTGGCTACTCTGCCTCTGCCCTTGCTGCCTGGACTGATTTTGCAGGCCGGAGCAAGAGACCCCGCAGAACACCAGCATGGCAACAAGAAGCACAGACTCCGCCTTTCACAGTGAACACAGCTGCAGCAAACGCCTCAATCACAGCAGGCGGGCCATCAACAGAGCAGCAACCTTTCACACAGGATCCCCCTGCATGTGTTGCTGGTCCAGGCAACAGCGAAGCAGATCAATCCCGCAGTGTTGCCCTCCTTCAGCGACGAGCACGTCGTCCGCAGAGGGATGAACAAACACTGGTACCGTCTCAGCAGGTTTCGCCCTTAAAGGCAGCAGACACAGCTCCACAGCCAGATCTGCAAGCATACTCTGCTGATGCAGCAGCTGGAACAGGCCATCTTGCGCCGCTATCGCCACAGCAGCAGAAGGAGATACAGCAGCCATCAACAGCACAGTGGGATCCTGGTATCTCACCAAGACGGCCTGCTGCAAGGCGTTTGGCAATTGAAACAACAGATGCAGCAGCAGAGCATGCTCTGGCAGCACATGTATGTACAGCGCCACTACAACAGGACAAGAAGACAGCTGCTGGACATACACAGTCAGCTGCAGCAGCTGTATGTGATGCTGAAAAAGCATCCGTCCCAAGCCATCTTTCAGCTGCTGGACCACTTGCTGCAACCACAGGTGTTCGCGCCCAAGTAGCCCAAGTCACTGCAGGACATCAATCAGCGCAGCAGCAACCGCCACCAGGCCAACAGCAGCAACAGCAGCAGCAGCAAGTCTCTCAACCTGGTGAGTATCTGCACCCGACACCCTCGTGGCTGAAGCTCCTCACCTGTGAATCGGAAGACAACAGCAGGGTGCTGTTCATCAGGCTGCAGCTGGCAAACAGAACCTACAGCGGACGGCTCACAGCCGAACTGCCAGGGGACAACCAGCAGCAAAGGCAGCAACATGATGGACTGCAGGTACTATATTCTGAAGGAGGAATGCAGGGTATGAGCCCCGTAGCTGATCATGTAGGTGATGCCGATGCAGCAGCTTTGGTTTGTCAGACTGACAGGGCGACCACTGCTGTAGCAGACCACCAGACAACTCAGCTGCTGCCAGAACATCGGCAGCAGGGCAGCAATGGTGCTCGGCGGCACAGGTCTGTTGTAGCTGCAGCAGCTTCAGGAAGGTCAGAGCACAACCAGGTTAGCAACCAACGGTCCATGCCAGACCCTGGGCTTGCTGCTGCCACAGAATCACAGCAGCAGCGACCTGATCAGCAGCTGCGACCTGATCAGGAAGCTGTAGAGCCACGGCATGTAATGTCAGGTGACAGGCCATCAGAACAAGATCAGCCACAATTGCAGCAGGGGCAACAGCAGGTGTGTACGGCAGCAGCAGCAGCAGGAACAGTAGTGACTCAATCAGCTGCAGATGATCTGCAGCATGTGGAACGAGCACAGCACCAGCAGCAACCTGCACAGCAGCGCATGGTGTCTGCTGATGCAGCAGCAACAGCGAGCATAGATACCGGAGGAGCTGATGGTAGGCACACTTTCAGACCGCCTGCTACCAGGTCCTGTTCTCGGATGGTGTCGGCATTTGCTTTGCATCAGGAACGACAGGAACAGCAGCAGCAGCACCTTCAGCATCAGTCACATGCAGGTGCAGGACGTGAGCACCCTGTCATGGTGGTACACCGGGCTAGAGCGAGGAAAACAACAGATTGACAGTAACAAGTTTGGTGGCACAGCTGCAGCCAAAGTAAACTCCATACACTGACCACCTTCTTGTGGCGGTTGGGAGCTCCCTGAAGCTTGTAAGCTTTCAGCACAGCCTGGCTGGATGTGTCCAAGATAATGGTGCAACCCTGAGCGAACTTCTGCCCAACATTTTGGTAGTTTTTGGTGAAGGTATTGTGAACGGTGCATGTCAAATGGCATGGCTGGCGGGTCAACTTCTGGTAGCTGCAGATGTGACAACCATGGCAGGATCTTCAACCTGCCAGCACATGCGGCAGCATTTGTAGCACGATTGCAGTGCCAATAGCTGTGAACCTGCTGATGATGTTATGAGGCGTACCTCTTGGATCTGTCACATGTCTCTTGGGCCAATGGCAGTAGTAGGGTAGCAGTAGCACAGTGTGATGGAGTTGTTGGCACAATACAGCCTGAAAACAGTTAGAACGAATATGATCCATGAACTTAATGTTGTACCACAGGAGTGCCAATCGCAGCCACTGAGGTCTACTCATATAAATGAACGTGCTCTTCTTGTTGTACGTAATATACATGTCGTGGCAGCAACAGTATTTGAACTGGCAGTCGCCCTGCATACTTGTTGAATGGAGTTGGCATATGTACAATAGAGACAGAAGTCTTCTGTTTGCACTCACATGAGTTGCGCTGTTTGCTGCAGTATGTGTACATCAATTGTGTATGAAACAGCACATTCCATGCATTGGACAGTACGCGTTATGTCTCATGTTATGCCTCATGAGCACCAGTGCTGATCATGCTCACACATGTATATGTGGCATACACAGACTGGCATCAGGTTCACCTGGTTTGCATGATTCCATCGCTGCCTATGTAAGCAAAACAAAAGTGTAGAAAGCACCATACGAATCCTATGAGTAGGACTCTTTGAGGGTCTCGCCCATGGGGCAGAATCAAGCTGCAAGGCCCAACGGCCTGTTGCCAATATGCCGTAGCAGCCCAAATTGAGTCGTTGCTTTGACTGCTACTGCTCTAGGGGCTTTGCATCTTGAAGGGCATCCCAGCAGGAGAATTTGGTTCTTTGATGGATCAGCAACAACCGTAATGCACAAGCAGATACCAACAACCTTTGTAGTTTGTGGCAATCATACTGTTCATAAACCAGTGACCGTTACAACACACACGGTTCACCACACTGCTGTACAGCAGAGCTCACAGCTTAACATACAAGAACAACAGAAGAACAAGGAAACAGCAGCTGGCTACCATTCATTTTCTGGCAGAACCCTGCATGCGCAACAGAACTAGTGCTGTACCACATGTACACATGTTGAACCGGCTGTTGCCAGCTCTTGAAATACTATAGCTACTGGTGTCACGAAATATGCACAAAAATGCCAAGCACTCTGCTGAACCACACAGCTGACAATATTGACAATAAAATCTGGCAGCTGGCAACCAGACTTCAACCTGATGCGCTACTTTGATGATCAGAGATTGCTAAGCTGGTTGTTCCGTCACGGCTTATACAGGCAAGCTGCACCGAGCTTGCAGGTGGAACAACAGAGTACAACACAGTAGAGCAGTTGTACTGTAACAGATGTCCTCTTGCCACAAGCAGTAACAAACCCACGACCCTAACACAGGTATATACATAGCTTACAATACAGATACGACTATGTACAAGACACCTAAGCACTGTTCCAGCCTTTGTACTCACTAGAGTTGCTGTGCTAGCACACTGCTTTGGGCCCTAGCACTGCCACGTACACATTCATGCCAGCCTTCATATGCAGCGATCAGGACAAGCACAGTCCGCTCTACATAACAACCATGGCCATGAGCGAGCATACTACTTGACCCCGTTGGAGAGTGTAGCACAAGTGCTGTTTTGTGACCAAACTAAACTCTAATGGCACACAGGAGACTGCCATGACCAAAATCAACGTGATACTGTGTGCATTTACACACTTCCAAGGCAAGACATCCACCAGGCCTGACATATAGAACATTATACAAGCTGAGCAGCTAACCCCCTCCATCCCCTGGCATACAGACATGCGCTGTATGTTACTATGACTATAGAACCAGTAGTAGTAATGATAATGCCATGCCATGAGCTGGCAGTCATTCCTGAAGCCAAGACCATCCTCAAGCAAGCACGATGACAACAGGTCAACGAATGTAGTAAGAGCACCTCTAGAGGCATGCTGACTGTTCTAGTCAGCTGCTTGATTCCTTGGACAACTAATGCCAGCAACAAACACGACATCGAACTTGACCCAGATCTTGCGACCATGTTCACTCACCATGATGAGGGACCAAACAACAACATAATGTCAACAATGACAGACAGGTCCTCCCGCGATTACGCTGATGTCAACCAGACTATGCTTTCAAAAAATTCAGCAGGCCACATCCTTGTTACCTGCTGAGACTGCTGGAATACCTGCCAACTCTTGACCCGAGGGCAAGCCAGTTGAAGGCTCGATGACTGCATTCTTGCCGCCAACCAGACTGCCTTCATCCCAATCAGTCCACAACCTCATGTATGCATATGCCACAATGATTGCTAGGATCCCAGATAAGAATAACGCGATGAAGGCCCAAACGGCCATGTCACCGACGAAGTAGTCGGCGCTCAGCGGCACACGGTAGAACGGCACGGTAAACAGCAGCAAAACAACCAAGGCGCCGAACAGGTAAGGGTTCACCAGAGTGCAACGCTGACTGCCGACGTTGATATGCTCGCTGCAGCTGCTTTACCAAAGAGGCCGGGATACTTCTGCAGAAGAACGCCCAGGACGACGGTCACGAACAGGTTTACGAAGAAACCAATCATGGCTGTTGAGAGTCCGCATGCTGTCTGATCCAGACCCGCAGCCAGCCGAACGTTGACCGGAGAGAAGACAAGTCCAATAGTCACCGCGAGTCCAGTGATCATGCCAGCGGCCACTGCCTCTCCGCGGAGACCCTTCCAGTGAAGACCAAGCCAAACCGCGGGTGCGATGTGGATGGGCGTGACCTGCAGTCAAGACAAGCAACACCTTACATCCTCATGAATCTCCAGGCCGTGGCTTTGACTATTCCTACAAGGCAGCAGATATATGTACTTCGTCCAAACAGATGCCGACCCGATACCACCGGGCAAGCTTGACCGGCGACGACGACGACTTACGTTCTGCAGCGAGAAAAGTCCCGTAAGATTTGGCACTCCCTTCTCAATCGTCATCAGGCCCAACAACACTCCAATGCCAAGTCCCACTACTGACATCGCGCGGCCAAACCACATCTGCTGTGTCTCCGTGGCATTCTTGAACAGATAGGGCTTGAACAAGTCCCTCACCCACATAGATGAGAATGCCAGCAGTGCTGAGTCAGCAGTGCTCATCATGGCACATACAGCTGTGGGAACGCAACAAGCACAGCAGCAGCAGGAGCTTGTTAGCATTGTGAAGCTCACATCCTTCAAAGTCACAACATGAAGCTCGATCTGGGCGATGATAGACAATCGTGCAAAGCGCGACTGAAGAAAGTAACCAGTGTCAAGATAAGCCAGCCTCCTACCAACCTGATGCCAATAGCAATGCAGACAGGAACGCTTGGCCAGTACCTCCAGCCGCCACTTTGAGCAGCACAGCACTGAACACGTTGGTGCCCTTGGGCAGTGGCCCAGTGAGAGCAGCAATGGCCACCCAGCCGGTGATCATGGAGGACAACTGGATGATGAAGAAACTGTATGTAGCAGGAAGATAGGTAAACACATACAGCAGCGTCAGACACCGGACCATGGACATGAAGAAAACTCTATTTGATTGAAAATCCAATGCCTACTCACAGAGAGTACAACTAGGCTATGTGCAGATCTACACCTGCAGTCTCAACTGCTACAAGATGTGTTCCCTCCCACCTGAAGTTCATTGCTGCCATGCCTCTCCTCATGACGTATGCATCCTTGGCAGCAAACAGTCGAGCTGTTAAATGAGGGAACATGGTGGCAGCTATACTGGTCTGTGGGATAAACCAGCAGCAAGTGTCACATAGAGCTTCAACATGACAGGCCAAAGCAAGCACTAGTAGTTTGATGGCGTGTTGCTGATTGACATGCGACTTGACACATTGAGACAGCAATGAGTACAGGAAAACCTGCATGCACTGTTCCATGGGTTGCACAGTCATGCGACTGCTGTGCCATTCACACAGATCTCTGCTCAACATACGTACAGCTTGTCCAAAGCTACTACAATTCAAACGCACCTTGAAGACGAAGTCAAAGTATGCTACAATCGTGTTCGCAGGTGGGATGTTCTGCATCAGTGCCACATTGGGTGCTGCTGCATTAGCTGGGTCCCTGTAGAACAGCGCCGCCTTGGGCAATCCTCCCAACTCAGTGCGCTGGATCACCAGGAAAATGATTGAGCCCACAAGCAACACCACACCTTGGACAACATCTGTGAGCACAACAGACAAAACAACAGCAGCAGAGGAGATGCCCTATCATTGCTTCCTTGTGTCATTTGACCTGCAGACCTGTGGTTCCTGTTGTTTCCTGCTCCTGCTCAACATCTGTACAAGCGATCAGTGCATGCAAGCAGAGTTGGATGATACCACCACTGTCCATGCCTCAGAAGGTTTGTCCGCACCTGCTCCACCCAACTCCAAACCCTAACCCCTACCTGTGTAAGCGACACTCCTCATGCCTCCCATGAGGTCACACACCAGCAGTACACCTGCTGCTACCAGTACAGCAGTAGTGGGACTGATATGGCCCTGAGTGAAGGTGCGCACCTCCGTGCCTACTGCTTGGAACTGAGTGATCAAGTAGGTGAAGATTGGCAGCTGGAGGGCTAGGAAGGATACAATACGCAGAGTGTGGGACACCTGAGGGTCAGCAGAAACATTTGTTCAGAGTACACAGCAAAGGGTTGACGTCAGTACGCAGTACTGCAGGCTCACGAGAGCGTACATCACGATGCTTGCACACTTGCATCGCTCTGTTTTCGGACCAACCATACTGCAGGACGTTTACAACAGGCATGAGAGCTTGAAGATGGTAGTAACCGGAATCTCACCCATGGCGCTCCGGAAGGCGGCAGGTATCTGTCAAACAGGAACTCGCTGATGGTCATGTATCCTCGGGATTTGCCCAGAGCGTGAAGTCTGGGAGCCATCAGCAGGAAGCCAGCATACACACCCACACCTCCAGGGATCCAGCGAGTTGCTACCCAGCCTTGAGCATAGGCTTCAGCAACAATACTGCAGTTGAAAAGAATGAGAAGAGTGTTGGGTTGTGATGAAGTATAAGTACACCGAGGGGTGGAGAAAGTGATTGAGATGGTCACACTGCTGAGGATTGTGCTGCGTACCAGGTCTGCGGCTGAGGATCGGTACGAGCCCGTATGCGTGTCTATGATGCTGTGATACTATGCAAACGCGATCAGAGCTGTGGTTGAAAGAGCAATGACCACAGCGGGCTCTTGCTGATGGTGACAACAGTACACCAGGCTGAGATTACTGAAGGTCACTTACGAACTGTAAACTCACCCACTGACTGTGTAACCTGAGAACAACGATGCGGACATGGTGAAGAACCACGCGACTGTTGCAAGGCCAGCACCGGCAACATAGTGCTCTCGGACCTGGACGATGCCAGCAGCACAGCAGCAAGACGAAAGGACAGGGTCAAAGCACTGAAGGTCAGAGGGAGATACGCTCTTTCAAGATGGTTCTAGGTAACATGATGACTGGTGGTACTCAGCACAAGCTCAGCAGTGTGGTCTGGTGCGCAGCGGACACGCACACAATCTGTGCTGCGTGGCACTGCGCCGAAAGCGCATATGTTGGGAGGATCGCGGCATTTGCGCATCCGGGGGACCTAATCTGAGCAACCTGATCTGTAAGTCAAGTGTAATCACCTTCTTTCCCGTCTGCCTGCCCGTGCGCAATGTCAAGAAAGCACCATACAAGCCTGCCACACACACACCCGCCAGGTACAGCGCCAGCACAATATATGCTACTACAAACGCTTCCATAATATAGTTTAACACGTACAAACTGGTCTGAAGCGCCCTGATAGCTCTGTGTCGGGTGACTGCAGCGCAGCAGATTTCACGAACTGTGTCTGAATCATACCAACACCACACAAACTCAGCAAGTAAGCAGATATGACGTTCTTGCAGCTGAGAAGGTGCACAGCTGCATCTCACCAAGGTTCCGAGCACTGTACCGCAAGTGTGGGCGATGAAAAGTAGCATCAGCGTCAGTGTCGTACCATACAACAAGCTTGCGCGTTGTATCGTCAAACTTATAGCTCATACGTGGTGCCAGCACATCAAGCGTATCACTCAGGGGTCCATCAACTCAGACCAGGCTGTGCGATCAAGTCCGAATGCACCTCACCTAGAAGCCATGCACGACACGTGACCAAGAACATACTCAGCAAGTGCGTTTACTGCATTTCTGCTGCAACTGGCGATCGGGGAGACTGCATGTTATGTAGCATGCACACTCCTGACACTCTCCAGGCAAGCAACACATATGACCTGTACAGTTCACAGGATCATGGCACTAGAACCGGAATGAGTATATACACATGCGCCTGCCTAGTCCCAACCATCCTGTGCACTGCAGCACACAAGGTATGGTCGATCACCAGCAGAATCTGTCACACCTATCTGACTAAGCACCCAGTGCCGCACTGCGACACCATAGCATATCAGGCACAACTGTGAGCAACAGTTGCTCAACATCATAAGCACAGTCCACTACAAACAGCACAACACGCAACAACAAAGTATTTTTCTGATTGAGCTCTCCTTGACAAAACAAATCCTTACTAGCCTGGTATCCTACTAGTAGTGACTCACTAGCTCGGAGGCACTGCTGGCGGCTGCACTGTTGGCAACTTCTGATCAAAGAATACTTCGTGTAGCAAGTCAGGCCAAACACCGCTGCGTGAAATGATCTTCAACAATGAAAACAATCAAGGACATAAGATACAATGGCAAAGCGCTAACCAGATCAGCTACTTCCTCTCAAAGCATGGGTCTATATGCATAACTGGTTGACTTTACATGTTGATGAACCCCCCGTGCGAGTGCTTGTGCAGCACCTGGCAGATGCACCACGTGATGCCAACTCACAACAATCTCAACAATCTCACAACAATTTCACCCTGTGCATGAAGGTGTGTACAAACAGCTACAATTAGGCAGGCATCCTAGACAACATCCAAACAAGTATGTCATACTGGCAGTGCGATAACAGTCCATACCAAGGCTAACCAGTTCACAGCTTGTATGGGTAGACTTGAAGTCGCAGCTGTGAGTGTTATGGTGAACCAACAGCAGACTGGCCTGAGAGAGTCAAGTGTGCGCTGCTCATCTTCCCAATGCTCTTTGGGACGAGATACTTCATGGAAGTGTTCTTTTGGGTGTTGACGATGTTTGGGTGTGTGAGAGTGAGCTCCGGTGCTCCAAACAGTATGTTGTCCACAGCTTCAACACCCAGCATCAGGCTGTGGTCCTGGTTGCCAACCTCGTACTGCAAATCATGCAGCACACAGACATCCAGGACACTGCTGTTACGAGCCGCAGAGGACCTTCTGTAGGCCATAGAAGGAGCATTACTGACCCAGAAGGAGACAGACACTGCAGGAATAATTGCCCCTCAGATGTACAAGTCAATGCTGCCATCTGTGTCCCAATCTGTTGTGTTACTTCGATGCTGCAGAAGCGCCATGTGCTTACCTTATAAGAACCAAACCTCCCTCTGCTATAGATGCCATGCTGCTGCAGCCATGGCAGAGCCTGGTTCAAAACTGCATCCCTGCCCAAAGTTGGTGTAGGGTAGCCATGCTCCAAGCGTCTGTGGTATAAGCTGACCACTTGGTCTGTGGGTTGCATGAGCTTGGTGCTGATTGCTCCTAGCAATGTGTCCCTCACCACGGCCGGCCTGCAGGACAGAAGTTGATCACAAGTCAA
>JARWLF010005264.1:0-11615 GCA_029853055.1 Scenedesmus sp. KT-U
AACCAACCAACTTCGGTGCGCAAAGTGTATATATAGCAAACGCTACTGTGTGATATCCGGATGTAGATGGTAAACCTGCTTTGTCTTTGTCAACACCGAGCGGTTCCAACATACTGTACCTGCGACAGAGTATTGGCGCGAACTGTCTGCCACAGGTCTGCGGCGAGCCCTGTTGCTCTTGCTGTGCTCACGATAACAGCACCTTCAGCAAAATTGAAGCTGCTCCCCTTCAGCGCAACATAAAGAAGACAAGGACTACACGTTCAACACTCCGACAACTACCAACGCCAACATGAGCCTGAACGCATTGTCCCTGCTTATCTTCGCCTCTGTGCTTGGACTCGCCCACGCACAAGAGTGGAAAGCCTCCGTCGACTGCAAGGATGCTGTTCCCCTACCCAGTGCTGCCTGGGGAAGCACAGGAGCTGTTGACCTGTAAGTTCGTGTATGTGGTTCTGCCTAGCAGCTGCTCCACCGAGTACATTGCTCAAACGACTTGTCTGTGCACAATTGTGCAACTCAACCCCACAGCTGTGCTGTAGACAGCTGAATACAACACAAGCTGCCCCAACACAAGCTGGAATTTATCAATCTTAGGTGCGCTTTCTGAACACCTAGTGGATTGTCTTACTGCAGGAAAACAGCCATCTTCCTGGACACAGGGGGTTTTCCAGCTGCCGTCATCTGTCCTGGGATCACCTACAATCTCAATGTAAGTCTAGTGAGGAAAAGCTCAGCAGCTGCATGCATGCACCTCGCTTATGGCAGGCATGTCTGTGCAACACCAATACAACAAGATGAAGTCCTGCAATTGCAGTGCACTTTTGCAAATCTCACTCTGATTAAACCATGTGTAGTAAATCATCCTCAAGGGTATTGGCAACACTGTGAGAACTGGCACTTCTCATGTTGCAATGCGTGTGACAGCAGCAAAATGCAATCATCTGCGCTGCAGCGTACAGCCAAGGTGGAAACATAGACATACATTCTTGTATGATTACAGGTCAGGTTTCCTGAATCCAGGAGGTACATTGTATCAACATCACAAGGCAACTTGTCCGAACCCACTGCTGGATGGTGAGCAAGGCTGTTCAGCATACAATCTCTACAGCTTATCAGGGCCTTTGTCTGAATACAACTTGTCATATACCCGTATCTATCGTCATTGGTGACAGTGTATGGTATATCCTTGTTATACTACAAAGTGAGTGTGTGTTGCCTCCTGTGCAGCCTCAACCGGGTTGTGAGCTCAACAGCTTCAACAATTGTAAGTCAGAAGCTTACCCTGCCTTGCACCGCAACCGGCTTCAACTACATCCGAGTGGCCAGCGTGAGCTCTTCTTCCAGCAGCACCCTCAAGTACAAGTCTTTGCAATTGCCATTCATGATCTCTCCAGTGGATGTTTGCGTGACATCACCTTGCGCTAAAACAGGTAACATGCAGCTTGTTGAGCTCTTACAGGCTCTAGACATTGACATCCAGAGTCTGATGAGTTGTGAAAACAAATTACGCAACTGTCAAGTGCAATGCAGTGCAGTGCAGTGAAGTCGAGTCCCAATATGCTGGTGCTCAAGTGAGAAGACAAGACTGCAGTGTGCAGTTGTGAGCTTTCCCGCTGTACTTGCTCGACAACGGGTGCAACTGTGCTCTGTGTCTGGCAGCAACGCTGCTGACCTGACAATGTTGATTTATGCAGGCCTGACAGTCAAGAAGGTGGTGGATTCCTTCGCAACAGCTCAATCATTCCCTGATGCTATACAGAATGTGCAGCAAACCCTTACAAGTGGCCTTCAGAACCTTGGAGGAGAGTTCATCACAAATCTGGTAGAACCCCTCGACTTGTCCGATGAGCTTCAAGCCTTCACTGGCGTTTTGCAGTTGATCAGATCCAGTGTGGATGGATCTGGTTCTGTTACCACTCCCTCCCAATTCCTGACTGGCATGCAACAGCTGGTCAACCTTGTGGTGCCCAAAAGCACAACTGCAAGCAATGGGCTGCCAGGCCTGCTAGGCGCTCTCACAACTATAGGTTCTGCGACAGGCTCTTCATCTACGTCTGCAACTTCTGGCACAGGTTTCTTAACAGCCCTACAGACAGTGAGCAAGCTGTTCAACCCTTCATCTTCTACCACTACAGTGACTGTGCAGGTGAGGATTCTGAGGATATCTATGGTCTTGACTGTTGTAATGTCTCAAGTCTGCCCTCTTTGTTTACACTGATGCTATGTTGTTGCACATGAACCGTTCATGCTGTGACAGCATGACTGCATGTCGACTCCGATGCACAGGCACCTCATGAACACTGATTGCTTGTGCCTACCATTCACCAGTGATGCTTACTTACCAATGACTCTGCTCATCCGTGCAATCGCAGAGTGTGATACAATCTGGCCAAGATGTCCTCAACAGTCTTGTCGCTCTGATGCCCCAGAGTGGTGAACCTGTGCTCAGTCTCAGTGATCTGCCAGCACTAATCGTGCTTGTGCGGTCAGTGGGTGGCTTGTTCAACCAGCTAGGACAATTGGCCTGACTATGATCTGGTTGTTCGGATGAAAAAACTTGGCCTACACCAATTTGAGCATTGTTATCTTCTGCTCTTGCAAAGACAGTCGCTGAGCAGTTCTCACTAGATTGCGTACTGTCAGGCTGACAGGCTCCCATGGCTCCCATGCATTCATGTGCAGCTTTGTGTATATCATGTGCTTTGAGAGCAAGGTGTTTGACGGTGAATGATTGTTGCCTGAATACGTATGCACTGATCTCAGTAACCGGTCTTTTGAACCAGAAGCTGGTGTATGAAACTGTGTGTGGATACATGCTGCCAGCTCAGCTGATGATCGGAGTCTGGATTGTGGTGGTGGCAGCTTTGTTACATGAATATAGGCTGCTCATGCCTGCACATAATATATCAGGTCGTCGGTGCGTGGAAGAATGAATGTAACTGTGTGTAGGATGTAACTTATACATTGTAGCTTCAAAGTGATATACAGAGAATGAATGCCATCGGGTTTGTTGCTTTTTGCAGTATCGTAACGAGGACTCACTCTGGAATGGCACCTATAGATAGAACTGATGAGTTCTACTGATCAGTGAGCTCAGCATCGAATATGTAGCTCTGGCGTTACACCTGACCCTGCTGGTAGTAGACTCCCTAAAAAAGTGTCTTTCTGAAAATGTCAGCAAAGCGCTACGAGATAGTAGAGTGGACGTGATGGCAAATTGCACACTTCCATTTCACTCTCAATCTTCATGCCCTCTAAAAATATCTTCGCATTGATGCGAAGGCAGGACATTTCAGAAACTTCTTTCAGCCAATTGCAAACTGCTCATTTGGTTCTGTTGCATGAAGGTCGGAACAAGCCTCTGAGCAACATCTGGACTAGCAGTACCAAGTCAGTTAGTAGACCACCTCTCCTGCGACAATCTCAACATCAGATCAGGATGGCATTTCTTTGGACATCTTGTACCACAGGCAAACTTGCTGGCACGTGCAGCCAGTTGATGTATTGTTCTGCTTGGAGCTTCTACTGCCTGGACTTCATAACAAGTACTGACGATCGTTGGCACGGGCTTTGCCAAGGCATCTGGACCACACTGTGCGGGACACGACAGGGGGCAGCTCTAAATAGTTGAACCTAAACTTCATGCTGACACGACCTTTCAAAGTTTCAAACTATTGACCAGGTCCGATACATACTGAATCAATAAGTATGTTCCTAGACCACATAACGAACCGCAACAAACGGCGGCAGATCAGTGCCTGTGTGATCAACACGCGACCAGGCTGCAGCAACTGGCAACACAGACGACCCTCATATATTGCAGCATAGGACCAACGAAATTCACACTGCAAGCCAATGCTTGTGTTAGAAGCATGATCGCAAGCCAATGCTTGTGTTAGAAGCATGATCTGCAGGAAGCAAACTCAAGCTATGGGTTTACACCTGGCTGTTGATGCTGTAATCATTGTTGCCAGTCAGTCCAGACAGCAATGCTCCAGGATCATTGTTGAGAGCAGCACCGCCATCTGGGGGCACTGCAACAACGTCGAATGACCTGTTGTGTGCTTCTGTCAAAGCGATGCAGCCGACTGCTAATGCTGCAACGTCTGCTCTGGGAATATTGCGGGGGTTGTTTGACAACAGCTTGTCATCCAGGCCCAGCACCAGCTGCTTGTGTCCTCCCTGCTCATCAATCAGACCTGAGACCAGAACATCAACAGCAACCTTGGTTGCCTTGTTTGAAGGACGGCTATGCACGAGGTTTGCACTCACATACTATCCAAAGATTGCTAACTGACACTCCTATGAAGGCTGATCAGCTTGAGCTGTACACAAGCAGACATGCCCTTGTAGCGGCAGGCTGATTGGTGCCCACTGCCTGCTGTTGATATTCAGACTGCTCAAGCACAACATGAAGATCGTCACTGTTGATTCATATCCTGCGGTAAAGCATTATGGCGTCCACAACAAGCTGTAGGCTGGTCAAGGCTGCTGCTGCTGCATTTGATAAGCCTACCTCCTGGATGTATGATTGTGTAGGTCAACCCACTGGCCATCAAATACTGCTCAGCTTTCCGCTTCCACTGCAGGATGTTGCCCTGATCACCCATTGTGTTCAGGAAGTGGTTGGGGTCTGTACCTCCCATCGAGCCAATGAGCACCACTTGCTTCACACCAGCAACCTTGGCAGCATCAATCTGAACCTTCTGACCCAACCAATCAATCTGCAAGAAATTTGTATCAGGTGTGTTACACAAGAGAGTATCAGCTACTAGAGGGTCCATGCATTGATGTAACGCCCAGGTGCAGTCAGACCCCACAATGGAGCAGGAGGGCGCTGCTAGCCGTAGATAGCCCAGCAGCAAGAACAACCTCAAGTAGGGTTTCATTGCAAACCTGAACATGCATGCCAAATGCATACCATACCCTTGGCACAGCTGTTGCTGCAACATGGTGCTGCTCCGAAACTAGAACTACTTCTCGCATCCCCAAGTGCAATGCATGATGGTGATGGGCACCTGTTCTGGCTTCTCCCCTTTCTTCCAGGTGAAAGCAGGCATGTTCTTGCGGCCCACCAGCTTGCCAGCTATCACACCTATCAAGGACGAGTACTTAATCTGTGGTACGCCGCTGGTACAGATGATCAGTGCATCTGCACCCTGCAGAGCACCCAGCAAAGCTGCAGCTGCAGGATTGTCACTGACATCTGCATTCGCTGAGGCTGCTGCAGCTGCCAAGTCAAACTCCAAAACTTGCTCATCACTCAAGCCAGCTGAAGCAGTGGCCTTGCTGCTCGCCTGCTTGCTGCGCACTGTCCCAAAAACAGTGAACTTATCTGACCCTGCCTCCAGCAGGTTCTTGACTATCAAGCTCCCTGTCCTGCCTCCTGCACCAGTCACCACAACCTGCATGCAACCCCAGGCAGCATTTCTAGATAACCTGCAGACGCTAGCAGATCATTGCCAGGCAGCCATATGCTTGTAGGGAGGCGAACCTCATCATACTGTAGCTGGCTGCAGCACGAACTGTCACTGCACGGACCAGGGATCATGCTGGAGTGCTGGGCTTACAACCATGCACTTCGGTTCACATACACCCCTGGCAGAGGTGCATGCATAGAGTAGTGCATAGTGGCAACGTGGAACCAAAGTTGTGATCTGCCTGTTCTGAATGAGGCGTGTTCACAGCTGGACAACGATACCAACTGCTGGACACTAGTGACCCTGCATCTGCGCCTGCGCGCGCGCTTGCCTTTCGCGACATTCTTCAGCACCAGTAACAATTATCAATCCAACAAGAGTAAAAAGGTGAAAAGATACTGGTATACGTACGTTGACGGGAGTTTCGTCGCTGGCGTGACCACAGTGCACTGCACTCGTACCGCAGTTTTAGTTGGCAACAGAAAGCTTAAAGCCAAATGTGTTGTTGTCAAGTATGACCTTAAGCACTCGCGCCAGCTTATGGCAGACGATGCAGCCTCGATAACTCAAAACGACAGTTCGAGTGCCGGAAGCTGCACAGTGGCAGTCGCGAGACACTGCACAGCACGCGTCAACAATGAACACGTTATCCTTCAACAGTCTCACGGACCAGCACCCACGCCATTTGCTGCACTGATCACGCAGCAGCTAGCTCTTCTGTTAGCTGGCTGTTGAGACTGTAGTCGCAAGTGCCCTGAAGCTCATTCAGAACAGCTGACCAACTATTGATAGGACTGCCTTCTCCTGCTGGTGCACAGATCACATCGAAGGACTTGTTGCGTGCCTCAGGCAACCCAACACAACCAACTGCCAAAGCTGCTACATCTTCTCGAGGGATGTTGCGTGGGTTGCGCTCCAGGAGCTTGTCATACCAGCTTCGTCAATGAGGCCTGCAGGAGCACCGACAGTTGCAAGTGGGAGTGGGTACCCCTTCAGTCCTTGACACAGCTCAATTTGACAAATTAAGCTGCTCAACAAGGGAAGCTTGAGACAATACCACCGCATGGCAGCAACGAACAGTAGCACACCATCTCTGGAAAGCCAGTTGCTATCTTCAACTTCATTCACCCTGCACCATACACCCACTACAGCAAGCGCAGCTTCCATCCACTCACCTCCTGGATGTATAATGGTGTAGGTCAAGCCGCTAGCTATCAAGTACTGCTCAGCCTTGCGCTTCCACTGCAAGATGTTGCCTTCGCCCAATTTGTTGAGCATGTGGTTGGGGTCTGTTCCTCCCATGGAGCTGATAATGATGACTTGCTTGACTCCAGCAGCTTTCGCAGCATCAATCTGAACCTTCTGACCCAACCAGTCAACCTGCGTATAGCATTGTACACAAGTGGAGAGTTACACACGCAGCGGTCAGTGCTGTTCAGCTTGTCTGCTATAAGATACACAGGCAGGCATGACACTGTTACCATGTCCAATCACCAGTCTATGCCACTCATATGCAATACCTGCTGCATGGTGGATGCAGATTAAGTTACCTGCTCAGGCTTCTGCCCCTGCTTCCAGGTGAACTCTGGTCTGACGCCTTCTTTTCCTGTTATCTTGGCCAGCATAACAGGGATCATACTGAGCCATTTGATCTGCGGTACTGCACTAGTAGCAATGATGAGAGCATCTGCACCCTGGAGGGCTGCTGTCAGCTTTGCTGTCTCAGCCGACGTTCCTCCTGCAGTCGCTGCTGCTGCAAGATCAAATTCCACTAGTGCTGATTCAGGAATTCCACCAGAGACCAACTTGCTGCCGCTGGATCGGCTGCGCACTGTAGCTACTGTATCATACTTGTCCTTCTGTGCAAGCAATTTCTTCACTATCAGCGACCCGGTCCTTCCGCCTGCACCTGTCACCACCACCTGCATGCGTAGTGATGATACCTGATTAGAGGGTTGCATTTGACATAAAGGCACACACCACACAACAAGCAGATGTATGGCATCTGAAGTAAAGGCACACACCACACAACAAGGCAGATGTACCCATGTTCAGGTTAGCAGTCCCCACTAGCACAGCCCACGAGATGCCATGTTGCTGACGGAGCTCTGTGTTTCACGGAGGATGCAAACGTGTAACAAGGCAGTATGGAACCTGTATTGGATATAACAAGGAGATCATGTTGCGCAACTTCTGTGCAGCTGGTGACCACATACACCGACTGTCAGAGCCAGTATGCTTCAATTCAAGGTATCACTCACCTTCTTTGCCTCACAACGAACATCAAACAAACCACGTGCAGTCGAAAAAGGTCTGCAAGCACGTCCAACGCCGCTGTGGGCGTTAACTGACTTCTGTGCAAGCATGGAGGAACCACGTATGTGAGACTTCAGATACTATGACCGTCGGGACTAGCTAAACTGTAGGTCATGCATGCGAAGCCAATGGTGTTGTTCTTTGTGGCTGATGGCTGGCAAAGCCGAAGAGTCCGTGATGTTACCCGTCGTCCCGCCCCATATGCTGAGAAGTGAGGACGCCTGGTTGAGCAGGCGTAATCCATCTTGTGGAGAAGTTTGATTTGATTGTTTGCACGTATACAGTCAGCGGACGTTGCCAACTTGCAAGCACTTCATCCTGTCCGTGTAGCAATTCCACTTTCCAATCTGCTGTAATAAGTAGATCTTGGCTATTGTTCACATTCGTCACTCTAGGTCAGCACAGGACCCATAGTACCATGCTCCATACTCATAGGCAGGCTGCTCGAGAGATACAGCCATCTGTGACAGCTTCAAGACCAGCACGTATCAGATGTGTGCATACAAAAGCTCTTCATGCTCCTTGCGCCAGCACATTGACCTTCGGCCTGCCAGTTGTGCACACCCGCACATCAGCAGTTGTGGGCATCTCACACAGCCAGGTGCGATGCAGTAAAGAAGGCCGTAGCCCACATGGCCTATTTTGTGTGACTGGATTAGCATCTACTTTACCAGTATTGCCTTCCTGATACTGCTTCGCATCACCATGTGTTGCATGTAAGGGGTTTGACATCAAAGTGGTAAGCCCATATGTCAATCAGCTGAGCTTCG
This sequence comes from Scenedesmus sp. KT-U, assembly GCA_029853055.1. Classification (NCBI taxonomy): domain Eukaryota; kingdom Viridiplantae; phylum Chlorophyta; class Chlorophyceae; order Sphaeropleales; family Scenedesmaceae; genus Scenedesmus; species Scenedesmus sp. KT-U. The sequence goes on from JARWLF010005264.1 coordinate 8,510, forward strand.
ATTGCTGCTTGCAGACAAGGGTCCGTGGTGATGTGTTGGTTCCGTCAGCTATGTTTGACACATTGTCAGCATCTTTGTCAAATGCTTTCAAATCTCTTTCAGCAGACGCCAAGCTCACTCCAGAAAACATGAAGGTGATTTGAGGCGCAGGCAACATCACACTCTCAGCTGACTGAAGTCTATGCAACATGCGTAACCCACAGAGCATGTTTCCTTATGGTGCTTTACATGCAGCATTCGCAATTTAGCAGATGTTGCGGCCGCAGGCCATCTATGCATACAACAGTGCACATCTTGCAATGATGCAACCAAAGGCAGCAGAATCATGAACTATCAGGTATGATATCGGACATGGTCAACCAACACCATCTGTACTAGCCGCAACATCAGTCAGAAAGGTTATGCTGCAACGACACATCATACATAGTCCCACTCCTTGCTGCTGTCCAGGGCCCCCTGCGTGATGTTCGTCGCGCCCTGCTGGAAGCTGATGTGAGTCTACCAGTAGTGAGACGATTCATCAAGAAAGTAGAGGAGAGGGCGATGGGTCTAGAGGTGAGCACATCATGTGACAGCAGTAGCGTGTCACACTGGAGCAGCAGCAGCTGCCAGGTCGTGGCAAGCTGACAGGGGGCAGGAAAGTGGACTCCATGATGGTTTTCAGACAATTAATGTACCTGCCAACCACCAGTCGTCGTGCCTCTGCACGGCTAACACCAGCGAGCAGCTACAAGGACAGCTAGCATCAGTCCTTAGCTGTTGACCCCTCTGCTGTGCTTCTCTGCTGTTGCTGCTGCTGCTGCTGCATCCGTCAGGTTCTTGAGGGTGTGACCCCTCAGGTGCAGTTTGTCAAAGTTGTGAATGACGAGCTGGTGGAGCTCATGGGCAGTGCAGGAAGCAAAGACCTCACTGATGGATCACCACAGATCATTCTCATGGCAGGTTTACAGGTAAAACAAAGCCTACACCACCCTGAGCTTCCTGTCACCAACACAAGATGTAGTGTCCGTGGCAGTGCAGCGTAGTGTCTGCTTGGCTGTTGGCAAGCAGTGAGGTTCATGTTGGGGGGTGGCCTATTCATAGACCCCTGCATGGCACACCACCAACACTTTGGTCACTTGCTGTGTGCAGGGAGTGGGCAAGACAACTGCATGTGGCAAACTCGCTCAGTTTTTGAAGAAGCGCCGCAAGTCAGTGTTGATGGTGGCCACAGATGTGTACCGTCCTGCAGCCATAGACCAGCTTGTGAAGTTGGGTCAGAAGATCGATGTGCCGGTGTTTGAACTGGGGACTGGAGTGAACCCGGTTGAGATTGCCCGGCAAGGAGTGGCAAGGGCAAAAGAGATGGGAGTTGATACCGTGATTGTTGATACAGCTGGACGACTGCAGGTGTGATGGCACCGGCTTCTAGTAGTACAGCTTTCCAGCAGCTTGTGACACTGCCTCCAAGCCTTCTCTCTAACGAATCACGGTTGCTGTTATCAAGGAACCTTCTTGCCGTGTTGCTTGATCTGTATGAGACTCTGTGCACTGCAAGAAGTGTAGGGTCAATGACGACTTCATGCTGTCTTACCTGTGTTTCATGTGCTCACAGATTGACATGAACCTGATGAAAGAGCTGAAGGACATCAAGGCTGCTGTTCACCCCACAGACACTCTGCTGGTGGTGGATGCCATGACAGGACAGGAGGCAGCAACACTGGTCAAGACATTCAATGACGAGGTTGACATATCAGGTGATAGCGACAGCCAGCTGACAGCCCTGCCTGGTTGAACGCTTGAAGTGGCAGATGTTGAGTGGCAGGTGCAGGAAGTGGTGACAGCAGGTGTTCAGCACAGCCTGCTGTGCTACTGAACTACTCCCCTACCTACGTCCCACGTGTCCTGTGTCCTGAGTGATTTGAAATGTGGGGTCATGTGATGTCATGTTCCTGCAGGTGCCATTCTGACCAAGATGGATGGTGACAGTAGAGGTGGTGCAGCGCTGTCTGTCAGGGAGGTGAGATGATGACGGTCATCATGGTCAGCAACTGACACGACACAACTTTGTTGACACATGAGATGTATGCAAACAAGCAAGGGCTGCGCTGTTACAAGCAGGGTATAATCTGAGCAGTGAACAGCACCTTGTCACTAGTGGACATCATCACCAGCGGCCAGAAACAGGAGCTGGCAAGCATGTGACATCATCCATGTATGCATCTTGGTGTCTTGTCCTGTACAGCTTGTTGATGGGTTGCTTGCTGTCTGTCTGTCACTTATGTGGCGTGTTCCATGTTCCCAGGTGAGTGGCAAGCCGATCAAGTTTGTTGGTACTGGTGAGAAGATGGACGCCTTGGAACCCTTCTACCCTGAGAGGATGGCACAGCGGATCTTGGGCATGGGTGACATGTTGACGCTGTATGAGAAAGCACAGGACGCAATCAAGGTGGGAGGGGCGGTCAGGGACAGGCAGAAGGCAGTGGGCTGGTAGAGCAGAGTCTGTCAAGTATACGGCCAACTACTTTGATGAACGATGTTGATGTTGTTGATGATGTCAGTGACAAGTTAGCTGTGTTGTTCATCTGCTGCAGGAGGACGAGGTCATCGCCTTCCAGAAACGTCTAGAGGCCGACCAGTTTGACTTCAATGACTTTTTGAACCAATTTAAGCGCATGAACAACATGGGCGGCCTGCAGATGCTGAAGCTGATGCCTGGGTTCAGTGGTGTGAGTGAGAAGCAGTTGTATGAGGTGGAGAAGAAGTTGAAGAAGTACGAGTCAATGATCAGCAGCATGACACCAGAGGTGAAGGGGGGGCAGAGGGGGGGGGGTGTCACTGTCATGCATCATCACAGCTCACTGGCCTTGGTATGGGTTACTGCTGTCCTTGGCTGGGAGCCTCCTCGGCAGGAGGGCCGCTTGCAGTCAATCTTGGTGCATATCATGCTGCCAATGCCTGCCGCCATGCCCAGATGACAAGTCGTCATGCCATCGCCAAGCCTGTGTGGCCTGTGAATACAAAGAGCATGCTGTCATCGCTTCTAAACTCGTCTCTTTACTGCTTGTTCGTCTTCCGGTCTGCAGGAGCGCAGCCACCCTCCTTTGTTGATCAACAGTCCCAGCAG
>JARWLF010005265.1:0-10423 GCA_029853055.1 Scenedesmus sp. KT-U
ACCTCTTCTTCCACAATGACTGCTGCTGGTGTTCCCACTGCCACGTCTTTTGCTCCATCAGGCAGCAGTATGGCAGCAATGAAGCCTTCCTCCTGAGCCTCCCAGGCAATGGTGGCCTTGTCAGTTTCGACTTCACACAACAGGTCACCTGACCCAGAACATCACACACCATACAGCGAGATGACACAAGTCAATCTCCGCGATACCAAAAACGTTGAGGCTTGGGTATGCACGATAGATGTCCTTGTGTTGCTGTTGCTGCAGATTGACGTCTTGGATGTGGTTGCTCTACATGTCTAAGCTGCCGTGCGAAGCCATGTGTTTACCACAGGGCTGGTTTTTAGTGCTGTGTACTGCCACAGCCACTCCACACCCTGCAGTAATAGAGTTCCCTGTGCACATGTACACTTATGTTGATTGGACATGTGTAATGGTGTTTCCAGGCATTGCTCACCTGGTGCTACACTGTCACCAACTTTCTTGCTCCAACTCACGATGTTACCCTGACTCATGGTAGGTGACAATGCTGGCATCTTCATGATGTCGTGGGGCGGGAAGCTGCCAGCACTGCTGCTGCCTGAGGCTGCTGCTGCTGGTTCCGAGGGCTGGGCAGAAGGTTCTGCTGCTTTTGCTGCTGCTGATGGCGGGCTGGAGGCGGCTGCACAGAGCAATTTTCCGAGAACAGAAGTGAAGGGGTGATCCACGCTTGCAGCACCGCTTTGCGACTTTCTAGATGCAATGCAAGTAACAACTCTGTATGCACTCAACAGTGCTCACACCATTCAGGATCGCCGTTGCATGCTACTCCTGGCATGACTTGACAAAGGAAGTCACACATGGGTCGTGACGGTGACAGCATAAGGTACAAACATGAGGACAACATCTACCTCCTGGCGTGTAATCTTTGAATGCAGCAACATCTCCCTCCTCTTCAACAATCAACGCTACTGTTTGGCCTACTGGCACATCTTTGCTGCCTGCAGGACACACACAGATGGCGTTGCCTTGTTCAAAATATGTTTGACAGCTTCATGCTGACGTGCAGCGGCAGGTGGCTGCAGTGACAAGTTTGGTAGTTGATCGTGATTGCATGACCAGGTCCCCGGCACTATGCTCATCCAAAGCTCAAGCAAATGATTCCAGCCTGTGTCCAGAACTGCAAGCAACAGCAGCCCATGATGGGGTTGTCAAGCTTGCTGCAGCTGCTTGAGCACACCTGCTGGAACCAGGATTCTGGCAATGAAACCTTCTTCCTGTGCTTCCCATTCGATGGTTGCCTTGTCCGTTTCCACCTCAGCTAGAATATCACCAGGAGCAAGACTATCACCTTCGTTCTTGCGCCAGGCTGCAATGTTACCCTGCAATACAACCATGTTGGGTGATGGTGTGTGACTGAAAGCAGGCTGACCATGGCAGGGTGCAACAAGGTGGCCGAGCAGGCATGAGGCATGTGCTGTAAGCAGGTTGGTCACACTGTTGCATGGTGTGCAAACATTGCCAGGTAGTTGCCTGTGGAGCATCTCATTGAGCAAAACGCATCGACGTGGATTGATGCACTAGGGTGTGAGGGTTGGCTGGAATGCAGCACACTGACCTGTGTCATTGTAGGGGACAGTGAGGGCATCGCCAGCTCTGTGTGTGCTGGTACTGCAACAAGGAACAAATGCAGTGTGATTGCCGAATATACACATCACCGACAATGCTGGCATCCGGTTTTAGAATCTGGCATGCTCGCAGAGGTCTTTTCCAACACTTACAGTCTGCAAAGCCACGCTGGAGCCAGTGCTGCGACTGTGTAACTGCTCCTGCATTGCTGCCAAAGCCCAGGAGGCTGCACAACAAGACAGGTCATATTATTAGCGCCTTTTCAAGGTGGTCAGCTTCACGAGAACACTCAACAAGTGTTCATCAGCTGCTACCGCCCGTCTATGAGGTGCTGTTCTGCTTCACCTTTTACTGCCCTCCAACAGCCCCAGGACAGAAGCGTCTGCAGACACAGCCCCATTGGTTGCTACCCTAGAGAACCAGTGAAACCTAGCAGCTAGGCGTGGAGCCGATCGCCCGAGTTGAGACATTCTAGGGTCGTGAAGGGTATCGATCACGGACTCGCTCCCCTTCCGACAGATGGACCCCAGTGACACCACGCTATCACTCGAACATTGATAACAAGTAACTTAGTTGCAATTTACGAGGTCTGATTGTCCATTGCTGCAAGGGGAGCAATGACAGGCACAGTCTCTTGAGGTCAAGGAGGGTTCACCCACTTCTCAGCGCAATCCAATGCTAACTTCCATGCCAATGTTCTGATTGCTAGGCGTTCAGCGCGCTTCGGACCCGTATTGCCGCTTGCAGTTCACGCTGTCGTCGTTGATGTGAAGGTCGCACTGTGAAATGAAGACTGCACAGTATGCTTTTGGCTTAAGCAATGTTCTATGACAGGTGTCTCTATTTGGCCGACTAAGGTAAGGACCTTTGCAGTTGCGATGTCCTCCAACACACGCATCATGTTCAGGTTGTTGTGATGCTCCAGGCTTGCCAAATATATACCTTCATCATATACAGGCATCTTGAGAGCTCCCATGGCTCAGAGGAGGCGTAAGGTGGTGATACCAGCCCCACAACCAGTTGCTGTTGACAATGACCCCCCCATCATATTCAATTTCGAAGATGACAGCGACGAGCCAGAACCTGAAGATGCTCAGAACAAAGCACAGAAACCATTGCAGAGCCGCCAGACCGTGCCAGCAGCCCAAGCACCTGCACAGCCTCATGCGGCAGCCCAGCACCAAAGAAACATAGAGGAGTTCAAAGCCAAGATAGCAGCCTTGGAGGAGGAAAGGAGGAAAGCCAGGGAGTCGCGCTCTATCAATTCACAGCCTCGTGCAAAGTCCTTGAAAGCCAAGCCCAGGGTCGGCAACACAGAGCAAGTCGATAGTACACCCCAAGCAGGTGTGACTGTAGGTGCAGACCCTCCAACCAACACTAGAGCAGCCGTTGGCACTGAAACAGGGGCCATCACAGAAGAACAGCTGTTGGAGGATCTGAACTTCATCCTGGGCGCAGATATCACTGATGAGCAACGGCTTCAGCTGCTGCAGCAGCAGCAGCAGGTCAGTCCAGTCCACGAAGCAGCAGCTCATGTGACTGTAAATGGTGCACCTCAGTATGGGGCTGAGCAGCGGGCCAATGGCCATCAACCAGCAGCCACAAAACCCGCATCAGGCAGTCCTACAGCACCTACAGGCAAACCTGTTGCAGTGCGCAAGGATGTGCATCTCAAAACTATTGGACCCGCTTCAGCCAAGCCTGTGCCCGCAGTTCCGGGCATCGCTACTGCCACGAAATCTCCAGGGTCAGCGCCAATCAGACCCTTGAGTGGTTCCGGTCCACAGCGCTCTGCTGGTGTTGCAGTATCTTCACATCAGCAGGGAGCAGGATCAAGCAAAACGCCTCCAAGAGGCAAGAACAAGCTGTCCACTGCCAATGCTGCCAATGCTGCATTGACCAAGGCAGGAGCCAAACCAGGGAAATCAAAAAGCAGAACGCAGCAGGCATCTTCGATGCAGCAGCAGTCCCCACTGCAGCTCGCTCAAGCGGATAACCTGCAACGATCTGGACAGCAGCAGCAACAGCAACAACAGCAGCAGCGGCAGCAGCAGCAGCAGCAGCACACTGATGCAATACAAGTACAGCGGCAGACGCAGCCACCTGCTGAGACAACACAGCAGCAGCTGCAGCAGGCATTGATACCTGCTGGACTCCCCCAGCAGTCCCAGTTGGTCTTGGGTCAGCAGTTGCCACAAGCCCAGCAAACTCAGCAGCCTGTTGACTCCTCCCTCTTGTCCATCCTGCTGGCCCCTCAGCTGCCAGCTGGCCTCACACATCTGCAGCCTCATGAACAGCAACTGGCTCTTCAGCTGCTCGCACAGCAACAGAGATGCCTGATACAGGAGCGGCTGCTGCTGCAAGAGGTGCAGCAGCTGCAGCAGAGATGGCAACAACTACACCAACAGCTTGGGGCTTTGCTAGGTGATCAGGCTGGGATAGCAGCAGCAGCAACACGAGCTGCTGAACATTGGCTTAGGATTACGAATGGAAGCATGTCAACTCCAGGGGATTTCCTAGCTGCAGCAGGGTCAGCTGGTGCAGGTGGTGGACCTGCACAGCAGCCTGATGGTGAGGATGAGCAGCCAGCAGCTGCAGAAGCAGCTGCTGTTGATCCTGCAGCATGTCCTCATGGGCAAGCAGCACCTCAGGCTCCAGATGAAGTGCTGAAGCAACGTGCGACCTACTTGAGTCAAAGGCGTCAACAGTATCAACAACAGCTTGAGCAGCTTAGGCAGCAGTCTAGTTTTGCAGCAGGTCTTGATGGATCAGCAGGACCCCCACAAACACTTGCTATCGAGGCAGTAGGACCCGCAGTGATGCCAGGATCAACAGCTCAGCCAGTACCAACAGCAGAGCCAGTATCAGCAGGAGCCAATGCAGCACAGCAGTTGGTAGTAGCAGTGCCAGAAGCAGCTGCAACAGCTAATCAGCCAGCAGCAGAGGGTACAGCACTCAACAGAAGGAAGAGGCAGATGGAGGAGGTAGAGCAGGTAGCCGTCACCAACACTACTGCTGCTGCTGCCGCCAAGCGCCCCAGGGTAGGACCTGCACTTGAAGCTTCTGCACCTGTTGCTGGTGCAAATGCACCTGAAATATTGAAGCATGCAGCTGTTGAAGGTCAAGCTGCTGTTGCAGAAGCAGGCGTTGTCGAGCAGGCACAGGGACAAAGCAAAACCTGTGCCATGCCCAGTAGCAGGAGCAGCAGCAGAGACCGTGATAGGGAGCAGTCCAAATACCGCAGCAGAGATGGCGACAAGGACAAAGCTGAACGCCCAGCTCGTAGAAGCAGAAGCAGGTCACGCAGCAGGAGCAGCAGCAGTAAAAGAGGCAGGCGTGGCAGGTCTCCCAGGGATAGGGACCAGAGAGACAGGTCTAGCAGTAGAGAGCGTGGTTATAGGAGGTACAGGGATACCAGGGGTTCAGGCAGACCGCGTTCGCGCAGTAGGGACAGGGACAGGGTGCACAGTCAGTATGACAGAGATGGCAAAGGCAGTGACAGAGATAGCAGGTACTACAGCAGCAGATACGGTCACAGGTCTCGTTCGTATAGTCCAGTTGGACGACAGCCAGACAGACGAAGTGGGCGGGGCCACACAAGGTCCAGATCCAGAAGTGTCAGCAGAGGGCGCAACCGAAACAGCAGCAAGCACAGCAGCAGCAGCAGCTGAAACCGTCGTCAGGAATACAGCAAGCTGTGGTCCAGGTTCAGAGACAACAAGAGCAGCAACCGCAGGCAGCTGGGGCGCCACGAGAACAGCCACAGGTGGCAGCACTTCCTGAGTCCCAGCAGCAGCAGAAGCATCCAGAAGCTGCACAGCCTTCTCAACCACAGCAGAAGCAGCCAGGTCAGACAGAGGAGCAAGGGACTGTAGTAGTGCAGCAGCAGGAGCAGCACAAGGTGCAGGAGCAGCAGCAACAAACTGAAGCAGTCCCTGCTAAGTATGTCATCCCTTCACGGCGACAGAAACCTGGCTTGCCTGTTGAAGCCAGCACTGACAATGCTGGACCTTCCTCAAAGGCTGCAGACTCGGGCCACACCAACTTTACTAGCTTCACTGGCCTTGCTGATAGGTATGAACGGCAGGTTCAGCGTAGACAGCAGCAGCAGCAACAGCAGCAGCAGCAGCAGGCAGCAGAGATCCAGGATGTGGATATGGAAATAGATGCCCATGCTGCAGAAGTTGGTGACACAGCTGCTGCCATAGGCGCACAGACAACCTCCACAGTGCTTCATGGACACGCAGCAACCGCAGCAGCAATGTCAGCACAGCAAGCAGCAGTCGAAGCAGTACCAGAAGCAGCAGTAAGTAGCAAGCAGCAGCTTGACCAATCAGCAGAGGTGCAGCAGCATTTAGACCAGAGCACATGCGTGGTTTTGAAGCTCTCTTCAGCACCAGCAGCTGTTTTGAATGATGGGCAGCTGCTGATCAAGCTGGTGCAACAGTACAGCCCACATTGTCAGCTGGACTCAGCAAGAAACAGCACAACTGCAGCTACCCAAGCAATGGACACAGCATTTGCACAGATTGCAGCAGCGCTGACAGGCTGTAACACCCTGGCCGATAATGCAGCCAACATCCTGACAGCCAAAGTCACCGCATTTGCCAATTATAGCAGCAGTCTGGTTTGCTTGCGCAGCTATCGCCTTGCACCTCAGTTTGCTCAGACCACATCGAGCCTGGACCCTATTAGTACAACTTTCTGTAACAGCATTGACCCTCAGTGGCCCCTCTGTAGGCATGAGGCTAGGGGTGTCCATAGAGACAACACTTGTCCATGGCAGCACTGGAGTGACATCACCCTACAGATCTCAGAGCTGAAGCAGCAGGTACAGCAGCTATTGACAGCAGCTGGGGTGCCTAATGCTGAAGTATTGGCCTTGCAATGGAAGCTTGAGCAGCTGTCACAGCAAGGGGCGTCCGGGGCAGCGGCAGTGACTGGTCAGCAGCAACAGCAGCAAACCAGCATCTCGAGGGAGATCACAGCTGCTGCTGTGGACTGGCTGACAAAGCTGCGGCAGGGTGCAGCAGCTGCCCCTGCAGTAAAGCAGCAGAGGTCAGTTGATCATGTTGCGAAAGCTGCAACTGTTGATGCTATGGTTCCTTCTGCGGCGGTGCAGCAGCAACATGCTCTAACAGCAGGCGAGCAGGGTGTTCCGGAGCGTGTGCTGCTGCAGCAGAATGCTTTGTTAGCGTGTGCTGGTGTTGTCCTGGAAGGGCAGTCTGCCAAGCAGCAGCAGCAGCTGCCTGCTATTCAGCTGTACCCCTGGGACCAGCAGCTGGGTGTTTATGGACAACCCTTGCCTGGTTTGGACCTGTATGCCTTGCCTTCTGACAAGCAGCAGGAAGCACAACTGCTAGCTCAGCAACAGAAACAACTCCAGCTTTGGGTGGAGACCTCATTGGCTGCTGTCAGTAGTGACAAGCAGCAAACCAGAGTTCGTGGCTGGAGATATTTTAATGACACAAGGCCCAGCTTTGGTGCTCTGAATGGTGCTGCTCAACCCGCAGGTGCTGCAGTAGCTGAGGCAGCTGGACCTTCTGCAATCATGTCAGCAGCAAACCCGCATGTTACAACAGCAGCTATCAATGCTGCCTTAGCAAAGGTTGATGCACTCTACAGCAGCCAGGAGCAGCAGCAGCAGCATGATGTGGAGTTCTGGTTGTCATGGGCGGTCTCTGCCCTGGATGTGTTGAGGAGTCCAGCAGATCCTAGTGCAGCTGCAGACCCTCCTGATCAGCAAAGCTCTGTGCAGCAGCTGTCGTCACCTGGCAAGAAACCGGGCGAACTGGTTCTCAACAGAATTGGCAATATGCTGCTGAAGGCCTTCCAGCTTCATGGCAGCTCACCCAAACTGTGGCTGCTGCATGTGCAGCTGTTGCTGCGCCGGGCTGGTTTTGACAAGATGCATACGACCATCGTACACAGGGCTGAGGGTTTCTGTAATAGCTGTTATGATCTGTGGCTTCTGTCAGGCCATGTACAGCCCACCTGGCAACAGCAGCTGATTGTGTGGCTGAAGGCTCTAGCTTACCTCTCTGCTGCGGCAACAGTTGCTGCTGGTGACACAGGCGGCAGCAGTTGCACTGCCGCTAGAGCTGCTGCTGCTGGTCAGGTACAGCCAGCTGCCAGCAGCCAGCACAAGCTGGTTGACTGTGTGCTGGACATTGCATTGCGCTTGGTCCGCTGCTTGTGTGATGCTGCAGCCCATGACTTGCTTACTGTCTGGTGTGAGTCGCTGCTATCTGCTGTGACACATCAGCAACAGGTTGGACTGCCAACGACAGCAGCAGTGAAAGCAGCAGCAGCAAAGGTCAGTGCTACAGTACAAAGTCTGGTGGCAGAGATAACAGCCATGGGTCATAAGCAAGCTGGACAGGCAACAACAGCTGCTGCATCAGTTGTATCTGCATGCAGTGCTGTGGCACATGATGTACTAGCAGCATCTGAGCTCTCAAAGTTGTCTTGCCAGGGTCTGTTGCATCTGCTAGGTCTGCACCCCAGGCAGTCAGCCGTCTTCTGGTTGTCCCTGACCTATGCGGCTGCATGCCGCTGTCTGCCAGCTGTCGTTGAAGCCAGGTTGCAGCACCCACAACAGCAGCAGGAGCTTGAGTTTGTCCTGAATGCCCAGGAGTTTGAGAGACACCTGTTGGCAGCACCTGGCGACAGGCAGCAGGGTCTGCAGTTGGCTGGGCGACTGTTGGAGGCAGCTGTCAAGGCACAGCTACCTGGGCTGGGCGATCAGCAAACACCAGGTTGCCTGCATGAACAGCAGGCTGAGGAAAGCTGTGAGGCCCAGTGGTCTGTAACCTGCAGCTACTTGGCACTCAGGCACTACTGGGATCAGATGGGGCTGGCAGATACAGATGCAACAGCTGAGCAGGCAGACATGTTGCCTCAGATGGTGCAGCAGCAGCAGGGACAACTGTTGGATGCCTTGAAAGTAGTGTTCGGTGGAGGTGCTGCTAGTACTGCTGCAAGTCTTGCTAACTCATTGCGTCTGAGTGTATCACAGTGCCTGCAACAGAGTAACTTGTTGATGCAATTGGTACAAGAGCAGCATGTTGTTCTGAACAACAGCAGCAGCGGTAGTCTCACGAACAGTGGTACAAGCTGCTTGCCATCCTTGCAGTTTGTGATGAAGCTGGCACGGCAGCAGCAACGCCAGGAGGTGTGGGCGGGCTTAGCAGCAGTGGTGACAGCAGCTCAACCTTCTACAGAAGCTCAGCAGACGGTACAACTATTGCTTGGGCCTGCTGCATCAGGTTTGCTGCAGCAGTCTACAGCGGTACAGCAGCCTCGGGCAGCTTTGCCCAACATCCATTCTATGCTGTCTGACCCAACAGCTGTGCGCACTGCATTCCAGCAGCTGTTGCAGCAGCAAGCATCACAGGAGGGGGGTGTGAGTGGACAGCCTCCATCAGCAGCAGTGATGCTGCAGCAGTGTCTGACGTATGTCAACTGGTGTGGCTATGAAGCTACGCTGGGAGAATGGGAGAAAGCTGCTCAGTGCTTGAAGCTAGGGCTGCAAGAAGCTTCCAAGTGGCAGCAACCCAAACTGCTGCTGTTCCTTCAGTCACAGGCATTGCTGCTGCTCGGTTCCATGTCGGCAGGTGCACATCCTGTTGCACCGCAGCCACAGAAACAGGGACTGGCAGCAGCAGCTGGACAGGCGGCAACCAGCGTCCTCGTATGCTGCCTTTGCAGCTTGCTCAGGTTACCAGGCAATGACAGTGTCCTTCCTGTCTTGCATTATCCAGAGCTGAACTACAGCAATGCTGAGCTGTCCAGCAGGCTTCAGGCAGCACCATTGCAGCTGCACCACCCTTTGTTGGATGCACACCTTGAGGGTCTGCTGGCAGTAGTCAACAGGCATCAGGTGAGGTTCTTCATATATGTATGTGCGTATTGTAACATGTGCAGGCTGACACCAGGATGTTGTCTATTTGGTGGTGTTGGGTCAGAAGAATGTCGTGGCCAGGGTTTCGTCATGCCGGCTTTATAGTCAGCATGAACGAGTCTTCGTTCATCTACAAAGTTCAGATGATATTGCCGGCTGCCAAGAGCTTTGAACAAATTGCATTTTGAGGGCAAGCTGTGTTCTTTCACTGCCTTGCAGGCTGTCCTGCTGACAGAGCACCTTTTGAGCTGCTGCCCCCCAAGCCCCCGGCTCCTGCAGATCTTGCTGCACCTGGCCCAGCAGCGCCCTGATCCTGATGCTGGCTGGTTGGCCTGGCTGGCACCTCTTCTGATTCATGTGTGCTGCAACAGCAAACCAGCCGCTCCAGCATGGATGTGGTGCAGTGTTGTGCAGCTGGTGCGCCAGGTGTCGGGTGCTGCTGCTGCACAGCTGGCAAAGCAAGCAGTGCAGGTTGACCCCTGGAGTATGTTATTGTGGCAACTGCATTTGGACACAGAAGGTGATTGACTGATTGCGTCATGGTGTAGCATCAACTGTCTGGTCATTTGCTACCTGTAGCTGCCACATTTATGTTCTGTGCAAATCAAGATTTCCGACTTTAGTCTCCTTCTTTCTTCAACATTACTTGCGTTTGATCTGCCATACAACACTGCTGTTGCTGCTGTCTCTTGGCAACACAGGCAGTGCAGAAGGGAAGACTGCCATCTCAGCTCTGGCTGCGAAACATGGCTTCCAGTTGCAATCGGCGTAGATGTCTCTAGTGTTGTGATATGGCAGAGTTAGCAAAGGTCTATCTGAGCTTTTGGACACATACTAGTTGTCACACCTGCTTCTGCTTCTCTGTCACTCCTTTGTGCTTTCATTATATGAGATGGAGCTTGCGTACCTTTGATT
>JARWLF010005267.1:0-10250 GCA_029853055.1 Scenedesmus sp. KT-U
AATGGGTGCAAGCAGCATAACACTGGTGGCAATGCAGGGCCGGGCACTGCTGCATTGGCAAATTTGGACAGCAGCAGCAGCAGCAGCAGATGTGCTGCTGCTGGATCGCATGAGCCCCACTGTAGTGGAGGTGGCCAATGCAAGAAGAGCAGCAGCAACCAAGGCTGGTCACCTCTGGTAGATCACCTTGAGCGCATTGCAGGTGAGCTCAACCATTTGTGGTGTTACTGTCTTGAAGTTGTGTCATTCATTGCTGCTTGCATTATGGTGGGAATGCAAACACACTGTTGACGGCAAGTGGTGCTGCTGCTGCTGCTGCTGGTGGTGGTGGTGTGATGTGTTCAGGTGTTCATGTCCGCTCAGCTGCCACTCTTGGCGGTCACTTTGGTCTGTGTGCAAGGAAACCCCTACAGACTGATCTGGGACTGCTGCTGGCAGCAGCGGGAGCACAACTGCAGATCATGACAGTAAGAACAGCAACAACAGCAGCTCATGGCTATTGCAGCAATGGGGGTATGTATTCTGCTACTGCTGCTGTTGATGGTAATGCATATCCATGGCAGTCCATTGGAGGGTCAAATGCAGAGTCAGGCTGGCAGCAGCAGCAGCAGCAGCAGCATTATGAGTTGCATTGGGTGTCTGTGGAGGAGTACCTGGACAACAGTTGCATTGGGGCCAGGGACTGCAGCAGCAGCAGCAGCAGCAGTTGTTGCAGTGAACTGACAGCAGATGCAGTGGCTGGTGCAAAGGTTGCTCAAGATCCACCTTGTGCTGATACCACAGCAGCAGGCAGCAGCAGCAGCAGTCATGGCATGTACCCTGCTGTTCCTGCTGCTGCTGCTGCTGCTGCTGGTGGTGGTGATGTCGTACATGAGATCATCACTGCTGTGTGGCTGCCATACATTGATAACACCCATGAGCGGTTCTGGTCATACAAGGTTGCACTGAGACACGTCAACTCTCATGCTTTGGTCAATGCAGCATGCTGGTTCAGATTTGAACAGGCAAATGCACGCTCAAGCAGCCAATGCATTACCAGCAATGATAGTGCATTGCAGCAGCAGTTGCAGGCCCAAGCTGATCCATCATTTGCAGGGTGTAAGATAGTATCCGCAAGAGTGTTTGTGGGCTTTTCACCAGAAGGACCACAGCGCTTACGCTACAACCACAGCAGCAGCAGCAGCAGCAGCAGCAGCAGTCAGGGTATTAATTCATCACTCAATCTTGAACCCTGGCGCATGTGTCGTGTCCCGGGTGTTGAATCTGTCATAACTGGCAAAGTGATGGAGTTGAAGGTAAGATACAGGCACAGGATATGGACGAATATATCTTCTCATATAGCATACCATGCAGTTGTCGTGTTTGTATATCTTGTGTCTCCTGAACATAAGCACCTGGAGAGCGGCTTCTCCCTGATTGCGTAAGATGCTTTCAAACATGCCTTTGCTCAGGTGGCACAGTATCACACACTGTCAATCCTCTGCATGAATGTATACCTTGTTGTTGTACGTTTGTGTATTGTACGACTCAATAGTATCAGACAGCACAGTCACTACCTTGCACATCAACATACAGTCCCAATACATCAAGGTTTCAACACTCAGATCTGTCATGTCTGTGTGTGTGTGTCTGACACATACTTTTCAACCAGGTTATAAGCAGTGCGCTAAGGGAGTTGACCAGCCACCTAACATCATCACCCGCCGGCCTAAACCCCTCAGGCTTCCAAGCCCAAACCCTACAGGGCATCATCTTCAAAGCCCTAGTACCACTACTAAACCCTAACTCAACATCATCCTTAAACCCTAGGGTCCAGCGCCTACTGCTGCTGCCCAAACCCTACAACCCTAGGGTCTTGCCCGAGGGCCGTCAGGTTATACCCGGGGCAGGTGAAGAGTCACGTGACGTGGCGCCTGTTCACCTTCCTGTTGAGAAAGAGTCTGTTCGTCTTCAGCTGAGTGGCGAGGCGGAGTATGCTGCTGATGTGGCGGTGAAGCTGAACGGACGGGTGTTATATCTGGCAGGTAGGGGAGGTCAACAGATATAACATAAGCCTAAAAGCTAATCGTGCCCGTGGCCATTGGCAGGGAACGTACTTTACCACAGCATACAGCAGCAGCAGCAGCAGCAGCAGCAGCAGCAGCATTGTATGACACAGATATCTACATGTACTAATTCTGCTGCTGCTACTGCTGCATTGTCCGCAGGTGTGTTGTCCAGTGAGGCTCTGGCGCACATTGACCACATCGAGACATCTACCTCCCTCATGATGCCTGGTGTGGTGGGCGTGATCACAGCACATGATGTTCCTGGAGCCAATAAAGTGTTTGACGCTCCACTACTGGCAGGTGGGGGTAGGGATTACTGATTCCTGGTAGGGTGGGGGTTTAGGTGGTTGCAATGTTGCTATGTGTTGGTTAGTGTTGCTCAAGGTTTCCTATTAACTGCTCTGCTGCTATTATACAGTTGAGTGTGATGAATGAATCAACAAGCTGCAACATGGAAAAGGCATCACTGCTGCTGTGCTGTGCTGTATGCATCATTGCAGATGGCCATGTGGAGTATGTAGGTCAGCTGGTAGCACTGGTGGCTGCTAGATCACAAGCAGCAGCAGACAGAGCAGCAGCAGCAGTGAAGGTGTCATACAGACCCATATCAGGCCAGCAACCCATCATAACAATCGATCAAGCTGTGGCTGCTGGATCGTTTCACAATGATATGCCGCAAATGCATGCTCATGTTGTACGCCAGCAGCAGCAGCAGCAGAAGCTGGCACCCGCGTGCTGCATTGGCAGCAGCAGCAGCAGCAATGCATCATCAAGATCATCTACAAGATCATCTTCAAGATCATCATCATCATCATCATTATGTAATCATGATGAGATCACAGTTGATGATCTGATCGCTGCTGCTCCTCATCAGATCACTGCTGCCAGCTACACCCTCCCCGCGCAGCAGCACATGTACATGGAGCCCCCCACTGCTGTAGCAGAACCCCGAGAAGACGGCTGCTTCAGAGTCACCAGCAGCACACAAAGCCTCGATGCAGTGCAACAAGCAGTAGCAGCAGTACTAGGAACACCCTTTAACAAAATAACAGTTATTGCAAAGCGGCTTGGGGGTGCATTTGGTGGGAAGGTATCTCGCAGTATGTTTGTGGCAGCAGCAGCAGCACTGGCAGCAGCGCAGTTTGATCAGGCGGTGTGCTACACGCTCAGCCGGCGTGATGATCTGATGATGAACCACGGCAGATGTCTGGGTCGAGTAACATATGACGTGGGATTTGATCAGACGGGGAAAGTGCACGCTGTCAAAGCAAAGGTAAGAATGTAGCGTCGTATACAACTATATGACAATGTTGAAAATGTTTGAAAAACTGATGTTAGAGAGTGGTAAAGCTACCTATATGTGGTTGTTGCACATCAAGTCTCTTTTCACTGTCCCAACTGCTGCTGCTGCTGTGACTAAACCACAGGTGATCTACCGTGCCGGTGCATATCTCGACCTCGCTTCCAATGACGGCTCGTCACTTGTAACCGCCAGTGACAGTGCTTATGACCTGTCAGGTCTGTCAGTTGACGTGTTATTTGCCAAATGTAACATACCTCCTCACACCATCGTGAGAGCGCCAGGGTTCTTACAAGGTGTCATGGTCATGGAACAGGTTAGTTACAGTTGGAATTGTAACAGTCATAACATTGTTAGGATTTGTACATAGCTACAGAGATAGAGACAATGTTTGCTTCTCTACATTCGGACAGTAAAGCAAAAACCAGCTGCCTGCACACTGCTGTAGACAAGTAAGCCATCAGAATGATGTACTTTATCCCCAAGCGATGTGTTATTGTAGCGGTTGTTATAACGTTATGCTTGTGTGTGTGTTATGTTCTTATTGTGTTGTAGGTGATGGAGCATGTTGCTGCTGTGTTGGGTAAAGACTCAGCAGCAGTCAAGGCAGCAAACTTCCTGCAAGATGACAATGGCAGCAGACGGAGAGACAGAATATTCAGCAGCAGCAGTGGTGGCAGTGGTGAAAGGGTCAGCAGCAACATGGGCAGATTGTGTATTGGCTCAGCAGACATGGCAGCAGGCAAACTGAGCAAGCTGGTTGCTTCAACCGGGCAGATCACACAAGAGCAGCAGCAGCAGCAGTCTGATGATCAACCACTGCATGGTGTTACAACGGTGTTAGGTCGTTACATCTCCTCATCCAGCTACACTCTACCTCTGTTGTGGCAGCAGCTCCTGAGCAGCAGTCAGTATGAGTCCCGGCTGTCAGCTGTCCATCACCACAACCGACACCAGGCCTGGAGCAAGAGAGGCTTAGTGGTCACACCAGTCAGGTGATGAAGTCATCTTACTTGTTATCACAGCAGCAGCAGCAGCAGCAGCAACAGCCACCTTGGTCATGCGACAACGTTCCTCCAGAAACGTTACTTTTGTGATGAAATCAGGTACACTGTTGTTGTCATTGCTGCTGCTGATGCTGCTGACGCTGCTGCTGGTGTTGTTATTGTCATTGTCACACTGCAGGTTTGACTGCAGTCCCGCTGCTGTGTGTGCTGCTGTGAGTGTTTATGCTGACGGTTCAGTGCTGGTGACTCACGGCGGCGTGGAGATGGGCCAGGGACTCACGACTAAGGTGATAAGTCAACTGATGAATACCTCATCTGCAATCTAGGTTTTCTGAGACCTAAACCCTACAGGCTGTAATGCTCTTGGTTATGCAAACCATGTGCTGAAGTTGTATGATCAGCCTCCTCAAGACCTTCAACCAATCGTATGTGTATATGCATAGAAAGGAGTCATAATAATGTTTCATTGTGTGTATTCAATCTGCAGGTGAAGCAGGCTGCTGTTGCTGCCCTGAGCGCTCTCCTTCCCGGTGCTCAGCGGCCCCTGCCCCTGGCTGTAGTTCGTGTTGCTGCCAGCAGCAGTGGCGTGGTGCCCAATGGGGGGCCAACATGGAGCAGCACAGGCAGTGAGGGGAACTGCCAGGCAGTTATGAATGCAGCAGAGAAACTTGTCAAGAAACTGACACCACATCTGAAGGTAAGCATACTCAGCTATCATCATCAAGCTTTGTGGTCTTTGGCACACTTCTGTATGTTGTTTAAATGAGTTTCGTGTATAATCAAGTTCTGAAATTCCGTTTGTTATAACTATATCTTGTTGTGTTCAACAGGTACAATCTGATGCTGAGTCCACTTGGAAAGCGACGATAGCTAGCCTATACTCAGATGCAGTTGGCTTTGCTCCTTCCAACGTAATGCTGTCAGCTTACGGCTACTTCGGCGGCACCGTCAAACAGGGGGCCAGCAAGCAACCGGTGCAGTACAGCGCCTTTGGTGCAGCGGTCACAGAGGTGGAGCTAGACGTCCTCCCGCTAAACCCTGCGATAGATCTGGGGCAGATTGAGGGCGGTTTTGTAATGGGTTTAGGTGTTATGTTGTCTGAGGAAGTTGTTATAAATGAAATAACAGGTGTTACAATGACAGCTAGTACTTGGAAGTATAAGATACCGACGATTGATCTTATACCGCAGCAGTTTGTGGTTGAGTTTGGGGATTGGCCGAATCCGCGGGGTATCTTGTCCAGTAAGGCTTCTGGTGAGCCTGCAGTGATGGCGAGTACCAGTGCTTTGATGGCCCTGCAGCAGGCGGCAGCAGCAGCAGTGGTGGAGGTACAGGGGCTCAGGGTATTAGAGGCAGGGCAGCGTGGTCACAGCAACAGCATTAGTAGCAGTAGTAGTACTGGTACAAAGAGCAGTAAGCCTGGTTTTGTTATGTTGTGTGCTCCAGCCACACCTCAGAGGTTGAAGGGTGTTATCGGTGGGTTTGACCTGGCTGGTGCACTCGATGCAGCACAGGCTGACAGTCAATCAAGTTGATTTAATAACGGCTGAGATGTCCTGCATGCTGCAGGCATCCTGCAGGGTTTCCAATGCTGGTACATATACTATGAGTTGTTAGTAACAACGCCGTTCTTGTGTTACATCATATGTCCCTGTCAACGTGCCCCCATTGCTCTAGTGCATCAAACAAGCGGCCCCACAGACCTTGGTGCCACTCCTTCATTGCATCCCACTCAGGCAGGCAATGTCTCATGAACTTCAGCCAGCCACCAATAATAAAGTCAGCATACATAGGGGCTGCACCTTCGATAAACGGACCCTTGCCACGATTCACAAACCAAACTGCTAAGTTACTCCCTAGAGCATCCTCAAAGGCTTTGAGTGCCTGCTGTCTAGCTTCAGAGCCAACTGGTATCGCCAAATCCTCCCAAGTTGTGGCTTCTCTGCGACCATAGTATTTAACTGCGCGTGCCACAAACTCTGCTGCATCCTCTGCAGCTGTCTTGGGGTCGAGCGGCATGAAGGATCCTGCCAGGGGAGCTCCATGAATACTGAACAGCTGGTCAACATACGCGTTGAAGGTGCGGTGAAGGGCAACAGACTGTGGGGGGAACAGGGGCTGGGATGCTGGGAATTTTTCGTGAAGGTGAAGAGCGATGTCGAACGAGTCGCCAAGGATGGCGTCTGACTCAGGGTCCTGAAGAACTGGGAGTGTTGGGAAGTCGCTGCCATCAGGATGCTTGCGTGCAGCAGCTATGCCCAACTTGGCGCGAGTTTGAGCGATCTCGCGCAAGGGAACCCAGATCGTTGTGTATGACTGACCAGTATAGTTGAGTGCGTACCTGCATTGAATCAGACATGTTTGCAGTTGTCAGTGTACAGTACAGGAGCTGAAACAAGGCTGGCAAGTGCATGATCAACACCTACCGGGACTTCCAGGGATTGGGAGCAGATGGTGGAGCTTTTGGATCCAAAATAATGTCGTAGAAGATCATGGGCTGGTTAGAGGCGTCCATGGCGGTGATCACACACTATCGTGTTCTGCTGCAGCAGTGCAGGGACACAGAGAGAGCGAGGACGCTTGAGGGAGGCCGTGTGCTCTACGCAGTGGGGCTGGTGTAAGGTCACAAATCTGGTAACAGGCAACTAGAGTGCTATGCAGCAGCAGGCCCGCATCTGCAGCTACAGTACGTGCAGGTGGAGTAAATGGTATCCGCAAGTTGTGTGACACAACGAACGCCAGCATATGCACATTTCGTTGTTGATAAGTTGAACATTTGAAGAGCACTACGCTGGATCTCCCAGGAGCGTGTGTTACTGTCAGTGCCAGGTGTCGTAACGAGGCATACGTGGCAGATGTTCTTACGTAAGCGTACACAGCAAGCGATTAGGGTTGTGGCCCACAGACGTCAGCCAGTACCTGAGCATCTCGAGAGCAAGCATATCGATGCATGGTATTCTTCTTGATGCGTCATATGATTCAGGCTGGTGTACGACCCAATGCGAGCAACAGGAAAACCTGACTGCTGTTCGCATGTGACTCATCACAGACTGGCCTGACAATATGCAAGCACGGCTCCACAGGTTTCAGGTGCCACATTATGATTGTAGCAACTGCTGCCATACGTCAGCTGAGCCTCGTGGTGTCCACCCCTTGATAGCGTGGAAACAACACAAGCACTCAAAATGAAATCAGGAAGTGGTTGAACTGCACACCGGCAGTAGCCAGCAATCCTGCCAGCAATGCATCTTCATACTGAAGCATTCTAACAGTTTTCATTCTGACAGTTCACCTAAGCAGGGCTGAGTGATATGAAACCAGTCACACCAACCGATGTAGTGCAGTTCCCTGGTACTAGCTACGCAGCAGGCTGCTACGATGATGAACTGAAGCCTGCCGTGACTCTTTCTGCTACAGTGATGTGAAAAAGACTGACCCCAAACTGAGATTCTGCGCTCTCTCCTGCAGGGCCGCATATTGACGCAGCTCACAACTCAGATCATCACCTGAACTCCACAAACCAACTCTACCAACCAATCACCACCTGGCGACAGTGTCCTCAGAACCGGCCGGCAACACATACAATGACGTCCCAAACCCATCTCAGACAGATCACCAACACCTCCCACACCACAAACCAGAATCACAACTCTTCTCTTCTCTTCAAGGCTAGAACCTCTAATGTAACCTGCTGATGTAGAGTGAGTGTAACTACCCCACACGTCCAACAACATACCCTCCTCACTCTCTCACTCCTTGTCCCATATGCTGTTCATCTCATGTGCCTCCAACCTCAGCACCACCCCAGGCTACTAGTGACAGCTCACGCATGGCTCCAGGAACGTAACCAGACGATAATGACGCAAGTGACGACTTCAGACAACACTCACCAACACCACCACCAGCAGCAGCAGTAGGTGTCTGATGCATTGGCGGCAATGTGGCATTGCTGCGCTTGCTGATAGGTCCTACAGCAGTAGCAGCTGCAGGTGCCAGTACCTTGGCGTACATTCCAAACTCAGCAACCTGTGGATCAGAATGCAGGACGCCAAACGGAATACTTGTCCTGATGACTCCAGGCTGGGCCTGAGGGCCTGCAGGAGCCTGAGATAAACCCCGGCCGGTGGTAGTAGTACTGCTAGATCCTGCTAAACCCTCATGATGGGAGATCATACCACTCTTATCTTCAGATCTGATCACAGGAAGATCTGATTCTTCTTCATCGTCAGATTCTGAGAATATGAATGCAGATCGCCAGTTCCGACGGGGTGATCTTGCACTACCAGGCTGGCTGCTGCTGCCATCGCTGCTGGCAGCACTGATGCGCTTGATGGGAGATCTGGCAGCAGAGTACGTGCTGACAGGGTGGGGACCTGCAGCACTGCTGCTGCTGCTGCTAATGGTAGTGAATGTAGGGGCACTTGATGCTGCTGGTTGCTGCTGCTGCTGCTGATCAGCAACTTTGCTTGCTGTTTTGATAGCAGCAGTGTCTGATGCTGCTGATGTTGTAGCAGAGCTCTTTGTTACTGATGGTGACTTGCTTGTACCGCTGCTGGTTCTGATCTGCAATCCCGGCTTGGTGACAGCAGCAGCAGCCTTGTGAGCAGCAGCAGTACGTGACTGATCCCTCAAAGAACCGCTGCTGCCAACATCAACGGCAGCAGTAGCAGCAGCATCTTTCGAGGATGCATCACCACTTGCAGCGGCAAACAAAGGCGGCACTGGATGACCAAATGATGCAGGGACCACAACCTTCGCACTACTGCTGCTGCTGCCATCATCCTTGCCACCCATTGTCATCTTTTGGAACCAGCTAGTCAACTTCTCACCGGCGCTGCTGCTGCTGCTGCCATGTCCACCCCCACTCTGCCCCAGTGCTGCTGCTGCTGCTGCTGAACCCAGTACCCCGCCACCCCCTGCCAACATATCTGTGGTGGCTATCAGAGGTCTGTGAGGGCTAAACCCTGGGAAGGATCCAGCTGGTGACTCTTCAGACTCTGCTGCCGCTGCTGCTGCTGCTGCCGTGTTTGCTGCTGCCGTGTTTGCCGCTGCTGGAGACAAGGTAGGTGATGCTGTTGCAGGATCAGGAATGATCAGTCTACTGGGTGCTGCTGCTGCTGCCTTGGGCACGGCAATTGCTGCTGCATCCTCAGTAACTGCTGCTGCAGCTGCTTCATTCCCGCTCAACTCAGCTGTCATAGATCTGGCAGCAGCAGTATCTGCAGCATCACCCGGTACTCCTGACACTGTGATCTGCTCCTGATCACTTGCCCTACTGCTCTCATGTACCAACAAGCTTGCTATTGATGTCAGCAAGTCAGCAGCACCACTGCTGCCGCTGCCAGCCTGGTTGTCAGCTCCAGCAGCAGCAGCAGCAGCAGCAGTCTGATCCTCCATAATCCCAGTCAAACTAGGCAACCCTCCTCCTCCTGCTGCTGCTGCTGCAGTTGGAGCTCTCCACCCCACCCTAGCACTGTACACCCTAGCTGGACTAAAGTACTGCACATAGCTACCATGAACTACTGTTCTAGGACTAAAAGGCACATTAGCCGGCGCTGACGGGGCTGATAATCTTCTCGGGTGATTACTAATCTGATGACTCATCTGATCACCTGGTGAGTGTGACATGTGGGTGGGACTGGTTAGGCCTGACAGGCTCTCAGGACTGTCAACTGCTCCAGCCTGATGAGTCCTGACAGTACTGCTGAGCAGGCTGCCAGCCTGGCGCACTGAGATCTGGGTTGCTGTAATCATACCCTGCTGCTGATTACTACCTTTGCTACTAAACCCTAGTACCTTAGGGCTTTCTGCTGGTGAGTCAAAACCCTGGATGCCTGAACCGCTGTGATGTAACGCTGCATGGAAAGATGTAGAAGGGCTTAAGAGGTTCAGTGA
>JARWLF010005274.1:0-13733 GCA_029853055.1 Scenedesmus sp. KT-U
GAGGGAAGGTCTTTGCAGTTTTGACCACTGTGGCACTTGGGAGCGTCACTCCTTACTACTGTGATGTCAAGCCCAAATTGCATCACACCTCATTCAGCCTGTGTATGCAGCCTCTCACCTGTTCAGTACTTAGCAGATAGCCTAGGCAGTCCCGCAAGCTTTCGTACACAGTGTCTGCATCCTCAAGCGCTTGCTTCCATAGAGCACAGGCACAGCGCTCATATGCTGCTGAACTGTCCTGCACGCTGTTCAGTAGTTGCTGCACTGTTGTCCCCATCAACTTAGACGCATTTAGTATTATATGTTGATGAGTGTTTGTAGGATGAGGTCAGGGAGCGGTAGTCACGCAACATAGTTAGCAGAGCCAGTGAGCGGAAGCAAGTCCATGCATGGCATTCTTAAACCCCCAGTCAAAACTGTGGTTCTAATTTGCATTAGTCATAAACCAGCAGAGAACACTGTTGCCTACACAACCTGCTTGTGTCCAGTTTGAAGTGATGGGTATCGCGTCTTAAGCAAATCACATGTCTGTGATGCGCGCACAAGATACTCCTCACAGGAAGAAGTCGTACAAGCGATCTGTGCATATCACGTTGCAAAGCATCTGCTGTTGGTGATACTGCTGCAGCTGAACTTGTCGATCGTGCTGCAGCACTTGGGCGATCATGGCGCTCAGGCAGGCAGCTGGTGGCCTGCTTCAGCGCCTTGCTGCAATACCATTGGAGTCTAGCATATTAGGCAGCAGCGTGCAAGCATCCAGTCAGTTGCTGGGGTAAGGCATCAAGCTGCTGATGAAGCTCATGGATGGCATACAAAGGGGAAAATATAGAACGCATCTACCTATCCTATATCGGTTCGGTTGTTAGGGCGTTTCAGCTCCGGTAGCTTATTGACGGTGACTGCGATCTCGGTGCCTTTACAGGGGCGAGGCTGTTAGTGGAGTTCGTCATGCCTCCAATCAAGCAGGTGAATATGGCAAAATGGTCTGGCGAAGGTTGGCTGCAGCAGCAGTGTGTGTTGTCCTGAAGCAAGCATTGCCAACTCTCAACAGCAGCTGTTGCAGTACTCTATCTGTTCTGGTATGCCTTTTCTCAGCCACGGCAAGCAGCTGTTCTGGTAGGCATGCTCACTACTGCCTGGTTGTTTACTCCTTGCAGTTAAGCAGCGTATCAGGGCTATCAAGAACATTGGTAAGATTACCAAGGCCATGAAGATGGTTGCCGCATCAAAGATGCGTAATGCACAGCTGGCTGTGGAGAACAGCAGGGGCATGGTGGAGCCATTCGTGCGGTTGTTTGGAGACTATCCAGGTATTAACGAAGTTCCCCAGACATCAAGTAGGGCAGATGCGAGGACTGCATGTAGATCTCGATGGGATGACAGATCTGGGACAGCAGCAACCTGCTTGCTGGATAAGTGAAGCAAGTACTATCACAGCCAGCGAACTTGTTTGTTGACGACCATCTTCAACGTTCAGCAGTCTCAATCTAGGCATTGCAGACATAGGTGATGCCTCTCAGGCTGTAAACAAACAATACTGCAATGCGATGTTTGCAGGCATCGATCCCCCCAAGGCCGTAAATGTTGCCGTCACATCTGACAGGGGTCTGTGCGGTGGTCTCAACAGTAACATCACGAAGCAGATGAGGCAGCTGCTGGCAATGTACAAAGGAGGTGAGCACAGTCGTGCGATGGCAGTGCAGTACTACTTCGGCAGTGTTTGTAGCAAATGTTGTGGCAGCAGCTGATGTATACCACAAGATTTGATGGCATATTGCGGCTGCTCAAAGCTGCTGTCTGCAGACCCCGCAGCAACTTAGGTTTCCTTTTCTGCAGTGTCTGCCATGTTGCCTTTTCTCACATTTGTCTGTTACGAGTGAAAATCTTGTGTTGCAATTGTCCGACTCTGCAGAGAGCTCGACAGATATCGTCACCATTGGTGACAAGGGACGTGCTCAGCTGCAGCGTCTTGCTCCGGATCAGATCAGGCTTAGCATTGCAGACACATACAAGGATAGGGTCACCTTCAGCCAGGTGAGGTTTGTAATTACCAGAGACCCAGCTACTGGGACCACCACCAACAGCAATGGCAGTGTTAGATCTGTCATTGGGTCTTGCCTGTTCAACTAGCAGGCTAGTGATAACATAAAATCAGGAAAATATGTACATTCAGCCAAGTCTCCGTTGTGTGGGTCATTTTTGCCGTAGCTCACTCCGCTATGATCTGTGCTGATGTTGCAGGCCTCCCTTATTGCGGAGGAGATCCTCAAGCAGCATGCTGATGCCACCAGGATTGTCTTCAATAAGTTTCACTCAGCCATCAGCTTCAAGCCAACCCTCGCAACAGTGCTCAGTGCTGAGGTGTGTATCTCACCTCACAGCTGCCTTGGCACTTTCCTATAGCACTGCCAGCCATTATATGTGCAGGCTGTGCAACACACCTGCAGCAATGGGCAGCCACTGCCAGTCAATGTGGAAGTACTCTAATGCACAGGTCAGCTTTGCATGCAAGAACACAAGGGCTTAGCTGGGGATGTATTGCTGTGCATGTTTGCAGGCCTTAGATCGTCAGCTGGCTGGAGAGCAGGGCAGCAAGCTTGATGTATACGAGCTTGAGGTCGCCAATGAGAGGGGAGATGCATTGCAGGACCTGGCAGAGTTTCAGCTGGCAGCAGTAAGTGTCTATTATATTGCTATTGTTGCATGGCAGCTGAGTGACATTCAGGGTGCTGGAATCCTTGGTTACTTGGGACCGCAGTAAGCCTGCTGAGACCCCACAGCTGGATTCGAACTGTCATCAACCCCACCTACCCAGCATGCATGTTCAAGGGTAGACCATTGGATACTTCAACAAAGTGTGCAACTTGCTGTCAGCATGTGTCTCATAACTACCCCTTCTGTCATGTTCCTGCAGACACTTTACAATGCCATGCTGGAGAATAACTGCAGTGAGCACGCTTCTCGTATGTCTGCCATGGAGAACTCCAGCAAGTCAGCTGGTGAGATCCTGGACAAGCTCACACTGCAGTACAACAGAGACAGACAGGCCACCATCACCAACGAGTTGATTGAGATTATTTCCGGTGCTGCTGCTTTGGAGGAGTCTGGTTAGACAACAGCTGGGGTATTTGCTGTACTAGCTGGTCAGTGTAGTAGCAGTTTGGGTTGCTGCATGGGTGGGTTGCAGTACCAGTACATAATGCTGGTGACATGCTATGGCCTGCATTTGGCTGCAGCAGATGTTACTGAGGTGTTTTCTCTGCAACAACACAGCAGTCACATGTCAATCATGGCACAGCCTGTCGGTATTTGACCCTCGGTCGCCTGGTGTCAGCCAAGAGCAGATGGTTGTGTGGTTGTTGTGTACGTCCTGGTTTAACAACATGAGTTCATTGTTCTTGACAATATGGTTCTCCGGCAGTTCCGCTAGTTGTGCCGGTGCCCAGTGACAAGCTTGGTGTTTGAGAACCACACCATGCCATGGAAGTACACTGCAGATGCTGTACAGCACGGAGAGTATGGCTCAGCGTGCAGGCAGCCAGCTGCTTGGTTCGACTGCTGTGAGCCACTTGCAAGCCGCTTGCACGTACCGTACATGCGCAGTGTCAGGGACAGAGTACTAACTTGGTTATCCAACCCAAATAGTCGCCTGTACAACGGTACACTGCGGCGTCCTGACCCTGATTTGCTTTCTTTACTCCATAAGAGGGATGACCATGCACATGGTATACAGCTCGCTACTAGTGAGACGCCCTTGGGCCCAAGCTGCTGCAGACTCTGGCCAATGCTTATGACCGTGCTGCGTATCGTGCGTAAGCGGCCAATGGCTCGATCTCGAATCGCTTGATGGTACAGTACACATATATTCACAAGTTTGTCGTAGTGACGCCCGACTTTGTTGCGAACATGTACTTGCCGAAACACTGGGCACGTGGCAACCTTGCTCTGGCGGTCGCTTGCACCTCATTGCTCCTTATCTAGCATCTAGCATCCAATTGGAGATCCGTAGTCCAGCTGCTGGCCCCCTTTCTGTCAATTGTTACTTGTCAGTAGACATTCCTAGATCTTGAGGTGTTTCGTAGATTGTTGCGGC
Organism: Scenedesmus sp. KT-U; assembly: GCA_029853055.1. Taxonomy (NCBI): domain Eukaryota; kingdom Viridiplantae; phylum Chlorophyta; class Chlorophyceae; order Sphaeropleales; family Scenedesmaceae; genus Scenedesmus; species Scenedesmus sp. KT-U. The sequence continues at coordinate 4,094 of JARWLF010005274.1, forward strand.
AATACCCGTTTCGAAGTCATTCAGGTGTGTTTGGTCTAGTGTTTGAGTTGCCTAGACATGCGACGATAAGCACGCAGACATACAGAGTCCGACGAGATGAGGCAAATGGCCTTAGGGCCGCAGCACTGCGGCAACAAGGCTGCAGGTGCAACAAGGTCACGTCGACAAAATGTTAAACCTAGCGCATTTGTCGCTGGCCAGCGAGTACCAGTGGCAAGTCGTGCACCTGCCATCAGGAGGCAGAAGCTTGTCTGCCAGGCCCTCGCATCTGCAGAGCTCAGTGAGGCGGAGGCCAGAGGTAGGTGACGTACATCACTAACAGCAAATAACTAGTGTGTTACGTACGACCAATATCACAAGCCTGGCCTCACCTTCGCAGCACAAGCAACCATGGAAGCCATGAAGTCAGTGGAGAATGTTGGTTTCGACTATGAGCGCTCTGCCAGGCTAGCCCGCGCATTCCCTCTTGCAGCAGTGATTGGACAGGATTTGATCAAGCAGGCACTGTTGCTTGGTGCCGTGGACACAAATCTGGGTGGTATTGCTATCTCTGGCAGAAGAGGAACAGCCAAGTCAGTTATGGCTCGTGGTCTTCATGCATTGCTCCCTCCTATCGAAGTCGTAGAGGGCAGTATATGTAATGCTGACCCAGATGACCCACGTGGCTGGGAGGTGGGTGCAACAGTAGTGCATCAGGAGAAGCAGCAGCAGTGACAACAGCACCGTCCATGGTTGCATGATGGATTGTTCCTTGATCAGTCAGCATACCATTCTGACACGGAGCTTATGAGTTGGCACAGGCTTATAGACCCAGCACTGCAGCAGCACATATAGTGCACAGGGCAGACTGGCATGATGTTGGTTCGCAGCAACAAGTGCGCAGAGCAATCACCTGAACAGCACATGCAGTCGCAGCTTGAGCGTGTCGTTGTAGTGACCGCGATGCTCTGCAAGCACTCTACCTAGCCAGTAACCTATCACTGCAATACTGCTGCATAATTCACCAATTGCAGGATGGTCTTGCTGAGAAGCTGGGCTCTGGTGAGGTGCCCCGTAAGATCCGTGAGGCACCCTTTGTACAGATTCCACTTGGAGTTACAGAAGATAGATTAGTGGGAACAGTAGATATTGAGGCTTCAATGAAGGTACGAAGCTGCTGGTGTGTGGCTAGAGGGGATGAGGGAGCTGCTGCTCAACTGATAGTGCATCCAGCTGTCCCAGAATCGCATCAGTAACGCATACTAGAACATTGCTTGCAGCTATGAACACACAAAGTGCCATGTTCCCTGTCACTTTGTTGTATTTACAGGAGGGCAAGACTGTGTTCCAGCCTGGTCTGTTGGCCGAGGCTCACAGGGGCATCTTGTACGTTGATGAGGTCAACCTGCTGGATGAGGGCATTGCTAACTTGCTGCTGGGTATCCTATCAGACGGAGTCAACACAGTAGAGAGAGAAGGAATATCCATCAGTCACCCGTGAGTATGCTTAGTGTTGACATACAGCTATTGTGTAATGACCTTCTGACCTAATGCAGTAGCTGTATGTGGTGACTGCTCAATCTGACTTGGCAGTAACTGACAATGACGAATGATAATGATTCAAGCAAGTCGACACTGTTTGCGCTGCTAGTGATAACATCAGGAACATACCATCCTGACAGCACCATCACTCTGATTGGCTATCTCAGATTGTCAGCTTCCAAACGCCAGTGTATACCAACCCTGATGTACGCTGACTGGGCTGTGTCTGTCTATGTCAATGCAGGTGCCGGCCGCTGCTGATCGCCACCTACAACCCTGAGGAAGGCCCCCTGCGCGAACACTTGCTTGATCGTGTCGCTATCTGCTTGTCAGCTGATGTGCCAGGCACCAGTGATGAGCGTGTGGCAGCCATTGACGCAGCAGTCAGGTTTCAGGTGAGCTTCAGTTCACTCTGTGTCTTTGCATCCACAGTGGCTGTTGGGGTCATACAGCAAGTAACATACTGGGAGCAGTCTCTGTATGTCCAACAATGAGCTGTGCTCAAGGTCCTGGTATGACATCAGTTTCGTTGAGTGGGATTCTACGTTTGAGTGGGACTTAAGCCCATCCATCAGATCAAACCTAATTGCTGCTGTTGAGAGTTCTGATTACAGCTGGTCACTACAGCTAGCAATGTAGTTCAGCCGTATCTGCTGACCATCCGATCATCTGTTGCTCTTTGACGACCTGCAGGATTCTCCTGAGAAGGTATTTGAGGAGACCAGGGAGCTCACTGATGGACTCAACTCATCAGTGAGTTGTCATTTTTGTCATCGCTGCTCTGATGCTTCAACAGTAGCTGTTGGTTACTTGTCTGCAAGTCGGCACCTCCATATGCATAGCATCATGCAGCCCATGCTGCCAGTGTGCAGCAGACAGGTGAAGCCGAGCGCAACATTCTGTAACTATTCAACAGCCCCGTGTCATGGTACAAGCTCCATGTTCTCTGTCCATACACCCTACAGGTCATCCTTGCTCGTGAGTATCTCAAAGAAGTCGAAATCAGCCGCGACCAAGTGAAGTATCTTGTAGAAGAGGCCCGCAGAGGTGGTGTACAGGGTCACAGAGCAGAGCTCTTTGCAGTACGTGCTGCTTGTGCAGCTGCAGCACTTGAGGGGCGTGACAGGGTCAATAAGGATGATCTGAGGCAGGCGGTCAACCTTGTGATTTTGCCGAGGTCCATACTGCTGGATACGCCACCACCAGATGAGGATGTGCCACCTCCACCACCACCACCACCTCCACCACCTCAGGTGTGTTGGCTGTGACCTAAGGAATCAGGGTTTTGGTTTGAGGTTGGGGTTTGGGTTGGACTCAGGGTCTATGTAAACCCTAACCCTGGAGAGCCTCTAACACTTTCATCATATCTCTACATGTCTCTCCTCAAGTACTGGCAGCCCCTTGTTACTCATGCTGCAAGTGTCATGGGCAGCTATCTGCAGTACGTGGATTAGTGCCAATGTTGCCCAGTGTTGCACAGCATGCTGGCTTTACGCATGTCTCAGTTCATGGTGCAAGGTGACAACCGTGCTGTAGCTTTGATGACCTGTTGAGTGACACTTCATCCTACACCTCACAGGACAACATGGAAGATCAGCAAGAAGACCAGGACGAAGAAGATCAAGAAGAAGACAAAGATAACGAAGATGAAAACAAGGATGAGCCTGATCAGATTCCAGAGGAGTTTGTGTTTGAGGCAGAGGGTGTCATTCTGGATCCATCTATCCTCATGTTTGCACAGCAGCAGCAGCGGGCTCAGGGACGTAGTGGCAGGGCGAAGTCTCTCATCTTCAGCGAAGACAGAGGAAGGTGCGTGACCATAATCGCAGGAGTATGCGGATTTTGCATATACTGCAGATACCAAGCAGTTGACAGTTCAGGGTACTGGATCGCATGGGTTTATGATCTGATATGTTGTCTGCCTTTCCCTTCCTGCATTGCGTGCACGGCACGGAGCTGCACTGGCCTCAGGTAGTTGCAGTGCTCGAAGTACTCTCTTGCTGGTTGTTGGATGCTCTGTTTACAACAGTAGATTGTCTATAAGACTTGCGAAGCATGACATCTGGCATATAAGCTGATGCATCATCTCAGTTTGAGCGTGTCTACTTATCTGTCACACAGGTATATCAAGCCCATGTTCCCCAAGGGTGACAAGGTCAAGCGCCTCGCAGTAGATGCAACACTCAGAGCAGCAGCACCATTCCAGCGGGTACGTGAGTCAACTTCGACAGCTTTGCTAGCACCTTGGTAATAGCTTGCCACTGGTGGTCATGTGCTGTGCATGTGTGGTTTGAAGTGCCAGCTGTTCTGCATCTTCCTGCAGTGCTCCAAGGTTTCCCAAGAGTCCTGCAGTGATTGAGATTTGTGCCACATGTGTTACTCCGGTTGCATGATGCACCCTTCTTGCGGCTATGTCGCAGCATGGGCCCAACATTCCTCAAAATCCGTATCCATGGTGCCTATTGTGCGTGTGCAGATCCGCCGGCAAGAAGCAATAGACAAAGGGCAGCAGCAGCGGCGAGTGTATGTTGAGAAGCCAGACATGCGCAGCAAGAAGCTTGCTCGTAAGGCTGGAGCGCTGGTGTTGTTTGTTGTGGATGCCAGCGGCAGTATGGCTCTCAACCGCATGAGTGCAGCTAAGGGTGCCTGCATGAGGCTACTGACAGAGTCGTACACTAGCAGAGACCAGGTATGGATGATCTTGTTACGGCTTCAAGTGATGAGGGACTGCATGCATCACGCGTACAATGCTTGGCACATTGTCCTGATTGCAGTGAGTAGACTGACCACGTTGCTGGCCACTATGGGGTGCTTTTTATCAGTGGGGTGTTGACTCACGTATCATGTCATCAGCATGAGTACAACCCACAACCCTATACTAGCGCCCAGCTGTTCGTAGCATGCGTACATGGTGCTGACAAGGATGTGATCTTTTGTCATCTCTGTGTTCAGGTTTGCTTGATTCCATTCTACGGCAACAAAGCAGAAGTACTTCTACCTCCCAGCAAGTCCATCAGCATGGCACGTAAACGTCTGGACCAGCTACCCTGTGGAGGCGGCAGTCCCTTAGCACATGGCATCAGTACAGCAGTGCGCACAGCTATCCAGGCACAGCAGAGTGGTGATGTGGGCCGTGTGATGATTGTGCTCATTACTGATGGACGAGCTAATGTGTCACTAGCAAAGAGTAATGAAGATCCCGCAGCATTGGACCCAGATGCACCAAAGCCAACACAGGATGAGCTCAAGGTGAGTGCTGTTTGGTATATGTTTCGGTATGATGAAGCCACATCAGTATAGCTACATGGCCTTGCCCAGCAGGGGTTCACTGTGGGGTTGCATGGTATCTGAAGAGTCTGTAGACATGGGGTCATCCAGCTTGGTGCTGCTGACACAGAAACCAGCGATCTTCAGCTGCTGCAATTTTTTCCCAAACACACAGCGCCTGTTGCTGCTGACACGTAGCCATGCAAGACTTCCTGTAATGAGTTGCTGTGTCTGTGCTGCTCTGCAGGACGAGGTGATTGACATGTCGAAGAAGTGCCTGGCTAATGGCATTCAAATGCTGGTGATAGACACGGAGAATAAATTTGTTAGCACAGGTTTTGCAGAGGAAATATCCAAGGCAGCAGGTGGCAAGTACTACTACCTTCCCAATGCCAGCGATGCAGCCATTGCAGCAGCAGCAAGCTCAGCGATGGCAGCTGCTAAGGCAGGATGAAGCAGTAGTGGCCGTCAGCCACTATAGTGCCCGTACTGTATTGCCATACCTTTTGGTGGGTGGCAGTACTGTGGTACTGGTACAGCTCTCATTACTTTGGCTTCATGTATGTGTCAAGGGCCCTACATCTGTAACCTTCATACCATACCGCTAGACACCACAGGTCGGACCTGGATGTCCTGACTTTTTCCACCACACCAATGCGTGCGTTGAACATGACTTCGACTGCAACGCAGCAGCACAGAAGACGCACAGCGTGCATCGTTGCTGAATGAAACTACCAGTACCCAAGTGCGCATCAAAGGCAGTCTGATGTTTGAACCAGTCTACCAGTAACATGGTTCCCGTGGTATGTCGTTGCTGCTGGATGCAAGAGAGCCTTACCTCTGAGCGCAATGTGAAGACCGCGAAATAAGGTCATTTTTTGACTCAATCATGCAGGGCATCACGCTGCGTGACAACCCATAAAGTCGATCGTCAGCTGGGCAGATACCGCTCATTGCAATATGAGGGGCTGACAAGCTACAAGCTCGTATAAGGATAGTAATTCAGTGCTATGCTGGTTCAGAGAAGTCAGGGCATCCAGCAGCGGGCCCCTACCCCAGGCTTTCGTGAGCGGGTCAGGCACACACATAAGCAGCAGTGTAGAGTGTCTCAGCAGCCAGGGCAGCAGTGGCATCCATCCCTCCAACCCCTACATCTACAGTTACATAATGGGTTGAGGTCGGTCAACAAGCGGATCCAACGCTCAGCAGCAGCAGGTTCTGAAGCAGCTGCAGCATATTCTGGGAGCAGTGGTGCAGAGACCAAGTCGGAGCTGCACACACTGATTCATTCCATACCTTACAAGCGACTGCTGCTCTGGGCCTGTGTTGGAGCAGTTTGCTGGCAAATGCACGAGTTCTTTGGGGTATGTAGCGGCAGTGATGTCTGGTCGTTCAAGGATGTACAGTGTAGCTTGCGAGTTTCACTGCAGTCTTGAAAGTTCAGCACTGCAGCACGTTGTTTTGGAAGGAAAATGGTTCAGTACGGTGCATTGGATGTCTCCAGTAACTGCAGCTACGGAACAAACCAATGGCAGAGCTTAAGTGCTCTGTCCAGCAGTCATGCATGCAGCCACCCAGCAGCACAACTGTCCTGCCATGCGTAACCCAAGCATTGCTAGCGGTGTATGCTGACCCTGCCCTGCCAAAGTACCCTCACCGTTGAGTAAGGGCACTTAGGCATGACAAGGCCAGTATATCCTGTGTTACATTCTCGCGTATGCCTTCCTGCGGCACCTACTTATGATTGTGACTCTTGCACCAGAAACCTACAGCATCGCTTTATTGCATACCTCCAGTACAAACCTCAGCCATCAAGCTCAAGTGGTCACGACCATGCTTTGCTTCGTGCTTTCTGCAGATTGTCATGGGTACCTTCATAGTTAGCTTCATAGGAAACAGCTTCATCACAAACACAGTGGACAGCCAGCTGCTGCAAGTCATCACTCCCAACAGAGATCTGCGGCGACGTGTGCTAGTGATGCTGTATTTCTCAGCTATCATTGCCTTCATCACCTTGTTCGGAGTCATGACCATTCCTGACATAGTACGGGAAGGTGCTGACTTCATCAAGCGGTTGAAAAGTGACAACGTGTGGGTGATCCTGGTGGAGAAGATGAGGCATGGCTTGGGGTGAGTGTGGCAACCTGCAGGATGGATTATGTGACAGAACGAGATTATGTGGAGCTTGCAACAGAGACCCATTGCTGCATGTAGCCATCATGGCAGTTAGCAGTCTGTTCTGTGGGCCAAACTGTCCTTAGGACCTGACGTGATTCTTGCACATCCCACATCCATGGCCAGCAGCAGAGCCAGCAAGTTGTTGTGTCAGCGTTGATGACCATTTGGTGATCAGAGACAGGAGCGTAGTCCTGTGCAGCCTTTGATTGGTTGTGTTGGGATGTTGCTTGTCATTGCAGGGAAGTGGTTATGGAGAGCCTTGAGCGCTTTGTGATGTTGGCGACCAGCAACGACATCACACGTGTACAACTAGACCATGGACATGTGAGGCTTGATAGTTTGTCAGAGATGTTAGCATTGAGCATGTCAGCACCAAGGTCAATCAGATCTGTTACACATGGAGCATCCTCCAGCCAGTAGTGTACACTGCAGCTGGGTGGTATGGGAGTTATCAGGCAATCTCCAGCCTGTGATTCTGCGGTGATGAGAGTATAGAAGGGTTTGGTAGCCATTTGTTCTTCGAGATATACCAAAGTGCTCAACACTGCAGTGAGTGACAGCGTCTCATCTAGCTGCTTGCCGATGTCTGTGCAGGTCTGGACAGCTGAGCGCAGTACGCAGTTGGGCATGGCCGTATCTACCATGCTGAAGGGCTATACCACCACAGCAGCACAGATCATCACTGCAATGCTGAAGTCAGTCACCAAGTTCACCATACAGGTAAGCTTCAACCTTGAATGTCATAGCATCGGGGTAGGTGTTGGAGAGTTGTGTTTTTCCTCTGCTAGTACGCTGCTCAGCATCGCCACAACAGACCTCGGGGTCACACTGAATCGTAGCCTAGTGGCACTCCATAGTCAGCATCCCTACAGACAGTATAAGCTGACTTCAAAGCAGCAGCTGAGTAGTGGTGCAGGGTTCACGATGCCAGTGCCACAGCAGTTGCTGGTTGCCCTGTGTGGACTTCATACATACGTAACCACGTGGCCTCTGCCGCATGCGTCAGAAGCAGCCTTCCAAGCACAGGTCTTGACAGCAGCAGGTGCATGCTAGTGGCTCACCTCAGTGTGCTCTTGATGCCCTCTGCATATGTGCAGGTCGGGGTGGCCATGATATTTGGTTTCTTCATGTTGTGGGACCTGCCCACCATCTCAGCAGGAGTATCCAGCTTAGCCAAATCTCGTCTAGCTCCCCTCTATGCTGAGCTATCTCCGGTTCTGGGCGTTTTTGGTAAGCTTTTCGGCAGAGCACTGGAGGCTCAGGCCCGCATAGCGCTAGTCAACACGGCGTTGACAGCTGTGGGCATGTGGTTGCTGGCTATACCGGGCATCGGGCTCCTGAGCATGTTTGTCTTCATCTGCAGCTTCATCCCCATAGCAGGTGTAATCATCAGCACCACACCTATTGGCTTTGTGGCGCTGACAGAGTATGGGTTCATGAAGTTGGCGCTGGTGATTATCATGGTCACTGCAGTACACTTTGTTGAGGTGGGTGGCTGTTCTTCACATGAGATTGATTCAGATCAGCACTTGCTGCTTAAGCTGCAGCATAGCGTGCAAGGATTACATTCAGGCAAGGCCTGTCCTGCAGGCAGAATGCTGCGGGGCCATGGCTGTTGGTGGACTGCATCCTGCGGCACTGAAGAGATGGGCAGGCAATCAGGCATCGAAACCGTACGGTCATACTGTGCCTGCATGCAAGCAAGTCCCCAGTATTTGTTGGTACGGCACATCTGCTGTGCCTTATCGGCAGATACAGGCTGCTTTCCTTGCATGCAGGGACAGTGTGTCCTAACTGCTTCATGCTGGTGTGCATGCTGATCTCTTCATTGTTGCGACTGCTGCCATGCCACAATGACTACTTGAATCGGAAGATTGTGGCATTTACTGCTGCAGTACTAGCCTTTTTATCAATCTTGCTTGTCCCACTGTTGTGCAGGCCTACATGCTGAATCCCGCCATCTACAGCGCACATCTGAAGCTGCATCCACTCATGGTGCTCGTAACGCTCGTCATTGCTGAGCATAGCTTGGGTGTCTGGGGCTTGCTACTGGCTGTGCCTCTCACAGTTTTCGCTCTGGACTACCTTATCCGATACCCCGACAGCAGTGTAACAGAAGTGGGGGCGAAAGAGCTGGAGAAGGTCATGCACACACATGATGAGGGTGATCACTCCCCAGTTCACAGCAGAGAAGGCACAATAGCTGCAAAGTCTGGCAGGTGTGGTGAGAATCCAGACGGGTATCCACTGGTGTTGTAGTGTACTGCTCCACCACAGGTCACTTGACGGTCAAGTGGTTCCTGTTGTTTTGACTTGATGACAGCGAGTGGCTGCGATCATGCGGTTTAAAGGGCGTTGTTACCACAATGTATGTAAGCAACACTCTGCTGCTGCTGTGGTCGAGCGACGGTGGTGTACAAGCGCTTGGCACACGAACGCGCTAGGGCCCGGCAAAACTACAACTGCCTACTATTGCAGTCTCCTAAAGGCAGGCTGGCGAGAATCTACACTTTCGTTGACATGGAGATGTCAGACGCGATGATTGCCGTTCACTCATCCAACTGGCACGATTACTCCTCGTTACGAAGAAGTTCACGACTGGCGTGGGTTTAGCTGAAGTGCCACACACGAACCACCTTGTCTGTGGACTACAACCCTTCTGCTGCTGACGGGA